>PISX010025593.1:0-25918 GCA_004024625.1 Mellivora capensis | reverse complement strand
GCAAATAAGTGAAACCATATGATAATTGACTCTCTCTGCTTGACTTATTTCACTCAGCATAATCTCTTCCAGTCCCGTCCATGTTGCTACAAAAGTTGGGTATTCATCCTTTCTGATGGAGGCATAATACTCCATAGTGTATATGGACCACATCTTCCTTATCCATTCGTCTGTTGAAGGGCATCTTGGTTCTTTCTACGGTTTGTCGACCGTGGCCATTGCTGCTATAAACACTGGGGTACAGATGGCCCTTCTTTTCACCACATCTGTATCTTTGGGGTAAATACCCAGTAGCGCAATTGCAGGGTCATAGGGAAGCTCTATTTTTGATATCTACTTTTCCTGCTCATTCATTCATCTCTCAAATGTTCCCTGATTACTACTCCTTGTCAAGTAGTGCTCTCGGCACTGGCATTCAATAAAGATTTCTTAATTGATGGGGTGACATCCTACTTTCTCTCTCATCTTTACCCACTACGTGATATCCAGCACTAATCCTGGAGTGCTAACATTTTATTGTCTGCCTGCTTTCACAATGTTTTGTATAGTACCTGTGTGACAAAGTGATTCTCAGAACCATATCATGATATGAAGACATGTAGACCCAATGCCTATTGAACCTTCTGTTACTAATGCCAGGAGGGGCAGTCATTTCAAACAAGGATTTTCATGGGAAATAATACGGTAGTTTTGTTTCAGTTGAGATTGTGAGTCTCCCTATGACAGAGGACTCATGTCTTATTGCTAGCAGCTGCTTGACTATTCCTGAGGAAGGAGTTCTTGGTTTCTTTCTTAGAGGGAACAGTTACCAGCATGACAACTACCACAATGCATCACAAGAATTGGAAAATTTTAGTTTTTTCCATACATGTGACAAAGCAGTTGCCGTTTATATATCTCTTGTTCGAGTACTGAGCTTTCATTATTTCTACATCCTGAGGTCACCTAGAAGTCCCTCCTCTGTCCCCAGACTCCACATTTTATTTGGTCTCTTTTAATAGCTCTGGACTGATTGATTGCAAGAACCTCTTAAGTAGTTTGACTGCTTTTTTCCCTGCCTGAGTGCTTTTTTGAGCAAACTGATCTAATCATGCCTTTCTCCAGCTCTAAGTCTCCAGTGGCTTTTCAGGGCTCACCTGAGCTACAGAATCTCTCCTGACCTACCTTCTTCCCTCTCCCTGAAGGCCCCTGGCTAGATCACTCTGCCACTTGCTTACTCCCATACCGCTCTTTCTGTGCCTTAAATGTAGAACTTACTATACAGTAAGGCAGTCATTCCATAACTCTGTCTTCCTCCCTTAGACTTTGAGCATGTTGAGGACAGAGAAAATGCCCTGTTTCTCTCTGCTTTTCCAGCACAGTGCCTGGCATGAAACAGGCAACACATGTGCAGAAGTGAATTAAACAAGAGCACCAGAAGCTCTCAGTGAGCTCCTAAAGAATTTTACAGGAAACACTGAATTCTTTTTACGTCTTATGGATTTGTACTTTTTCAGCAATGACCTGCTCCTTGGTAGTATATTCCAAGTCCAGATAATAAGTCGTCCTAATTCAACGAATTCTGTATCCTTTTGCCCTTGATGAGGCACAGTTGATCACTTCCCATATGATAGACTTTAGAAGATGCAACACAGCTATCAGATAGCCCCCAGCTACACCCATTTTGTCCCATTTCTCCTTCCCAGCATCTATAAAAATATGAAATAAATAATTTTGAGGCCATTCTTCCTTGGGAATTCATTGCAAAAACCTATGGTTTGCAATGGATATTTTGAGCTTGGGATCAGTTCGAATCATAGCAAATGCCACAGTACATGTGGGGTCCAATGGAAGCCTACCTCCTTGCTTTTCCCCACAGAATAGGGAAACAAACTTCCTAAAGGCTCTGTGTTGAGAGAAAATGATCCCTATATGCTACGTACTAGGGCACACTTAGTGAAAAAGTATTTCTCAGATAAGACTTGGCTCTGTTTTGAATTCACTTCACCTTCCCACTTACGTTTTCCTTTTTTTCTGTTCACTTTTTTTTTTCCAGAGCTTCTCCTGATCCCTGGTTTCCAGGGCCCTTGAACATGCAGGACTCACATTTCTTCCCCCACCTACCTATGCTGCCTACAGGCTGTCTGAAAATCCCGATTCAAGCTAAAGTATTCATGGATGGATGGATTGTTTCTCTAAAGAGATTTGACACCTTTAAAGGACTCCTGGGCAAGAAAATGCCCTAGAAAAAAAAAAAAAAAAGAAAGAAAATGCCCTCGACCAAAGGAGCAGAACCTCTCATTCCAGATACGCAGACACTGTGGCGGACTAAAGCAAGAATTTCACATATATCTCAGATCACATCACAGAGGTGCTGTGACCAAGAGAGCTGCACACTTTCACAGAGGCTGTGGGAGATTCAGTGTGATGCAAAAGATGAGAGGATCCATCAGACATTCCTAACGTGAGAGTTCATGTCACGGGTTTTCAAACTGTGTTCCTCAGTATGTAGCGAACCTGCAGAAGAACTTCAGAGGTCGCTGGGGTAGAATGAGAGGGAGACCCAGAGAACAAGTCGGTGTGTCTCTTGCCTGCTGCCCTGATGTGAACTAATCATAGTGGACTAGTAATAATGACATTAATATTATTTGACCACTAATAGGGTAATAGTACAGTACCACTATTATATTCTAATACATTCAGTTTTAAATTAAGGTCATTTAAAGTTAAAAAGAGTTTTAACTTCCCAAAATTTGGTTGACATTGGCTATTTAAGCACACATGCCCTGCACCCAGAATCCCAGGTGAAACTTATTCAGCTGTCACTACCTCAGGGGGAAGGGTGGTTACCTATTGGACAGTTCAGCCCTGAAATGCAGATGGCAGGGTTTAAAGAGACAGAATATTTTGTTATGGAGACAGGAGAAATGGAATAAGACTGAGGCATGAAAGTGGGCATGACTGGAGGTTAGATTAAGGAGTGGTGAAGACAGATTGGCCTGCTTCATGGCTTTGCCTCTGATGGGCCCGGCCAATGACGCTAGGCCTCAGGCTTTCAGAATTGAAAGATGTATCACCCATGTCTTATTAATTGATCACATTTGTTACCCTTTCAACACCCCTAAGTCTATCAGAATGATAGCTCATTCCTGACCTCACAACAAACACCTACATGTCCCATAATGTATGAAAGAGGAAACCAGTATGGCAGTCCACTGACAGAGTGACTGGGATATTCTTTCCTGTATCCACACTCTTCTGCCCTGTAACTTTGCATGTCCTTTCAGTGCAAGAGGAATATATTGCCATGCCTCTGAACTCTGAGCTCGGCCATATGATTTGCTTTGGTCAGTGGGATGTGGGTGGAAACAACACTGGACTGGTGTCAAGGTGAGGCCAGATGAGGCCTTTTGTGTTCTGCTTACCCTCAGCACTTTTGTCATCACCATGAGAAGACCATGGTCCAGCCAGTCTGTTCACTGATCCACGGAGGTCGAGGGATGTGTGGAGCAGAGCTGGATTTGACCTGCAGCTTGGAGCCATCTTGTTAGGCCCAACCAAGTTCAGCTTAAGCCATCTAACCTGATAGGCAGATTTGTGAAAAATAAATGTTTAGGTTGTAAACCACAGAGATTCTGTGACTGCTTATTATAAGGCAATGGCTGGCTGATAACATAGGTAAGAGCTTGATTTTTCTGTCAGATCAGAATTGGACAAACTCGCTAAAGATTCAGCATGCTCATCTGTAAAATGTATATAATTATCACTATGCCACAGTCTTATAGGCACTAACAAAACTAGTACATGTAAGATACTAGGCAGAACACCTCACTATTAGTAGTATTATACATCCGGATATAAAGATACTTTGGGACTCAGAAATGCAATGAAGTAAGGACACATGTGTAGATTTCAAGATAGGGATTAGATATTAGAATACATGGTGATTTGAAGAAAGGCATGTATGCTGAAACCTGAGGCAGATAAATCCTTTTTCTTTAGTTCAATGATTCTTAAACATCATAAATTTACTACCTAAGGAGATGAATAATTGACTTAGAAATACTTTTCTATTAAAGGGAAATAAAAACATGATTTTACCAACATCACTTAGTGTACAAAGTGCTATTAGTCACATGCTGTAGTTAGCACATTTGACTTGTTTGTGACCAAGAGTTCAGGTGAATACATTTGAGATTTATTTTGTAATTTTCAACATGCCAATATAAAACAGCTTTTTTTTGCCCCTCATTGCCATCAGGTTGGAATAAATTGGCTCTTGATGCAAAGTTGTGGCCAGGGATTGAAATTTACATGTGATTGATGGGCAAAGTGCTGACCAGCTATACCCTGCACCCTCCCCTGCCCCCCACCATTTCTGGTATATCACCTCCTGGACTGGGACCTGTTTTGTGTAAACTATTGAGATAATCACTGGTTTCTCTGCCTCTCACATGCACTTGAAAGTACAGAAAAATAGTTGACTAAATGGACTGTTAGAAAAAGGAAAAAGCCAACTCCTAATGGATAAACATGTTTTATAAAATATATTTCTAATTCTTGGATCTTCATTATAGAATCTTAGCATATTACTTCCCAACCAATTAGAAAATCAATTGGTTCAATCAGCTTTTTCATTGTGTAAGTCATAGTGAGCTAGTTTGATTCATCATGGAAATGGTTCAATCAGCTTTTTGAACCCAGTTCAAGTTTTCCTGTAGGGATTTAAGAATGGATACAAAATCCCTGGAGTGGAGGTGCCCTCTTTCCTTATCATGGCAATTTCCCTGTGTTGAACTTGCATTCCCACAAAGATGAAACCCACAGGGGGACTGCAGCACGTCTGTGAGCAGCTGTGAAGAGCTTTACAATTGCAGTAAAACCAAGAAGCACTAGACTTGGCATGGCTTTTTTCATTCTGGTACAACTAGTAAAAATGCTTGGACTCCATATTTTTCCCTTTGATACACCTGTTTGTGTGTGTGCAGCATGAGTAGATCACTATACCTGCTTGGATTCTTCCAAAAGCTGACCCTGAGACAAATATTTGGGTGTCTGTGGTTTATGAGTGGGTGATCCCAGGGAGCATGGTGAAGGCGTTAAGAAAAAAAGAAAATAGGGGTGCCTGGGTGGCTCAGTGGGTTAAGCCTCTGCCTTTGGCTCAGGTAATGATCTCAGGGTCCTGGGATCGAGTCCCGCATCAGGCTCTCTGCTCGGCAGGGAGCCTGCTTCCTCCTCTCTCTCTCTCTGCCTGCCTCTCTCCTTACTTGTGATCTCTCTCTGTCAAATAAATAAATAAATTCTTAAAAAAAGAAAATAAAAGTGCATTAAAAATGTATTTATTGAAAGACCTCCCCTTTCCAAAGTAAATTGAGGCAGTTAAAGGGGAGGTAAAGAACTTTCTCAGAATCTGCTGGGATTTGATTGCCTTTAGCACAAGATAACTTAATGCCCAAATCTGCTTCCCTTCAGCTTCCAAATATCTCACATTGATATTTGTTTGAAAATAACTCTTGAAGAAACAACATGAGTGGGGAGGAGTCAAGATGGCAGAGGAGTAGCAGACTGAGATGACATCAGGTCACAGGAGTTCAGCTAGATAGTTATCAAACCATTCTAAACACCTATAAATCCAATAGGAGATGGAAGAGAAGAAGAGCATCAATTCAAGAAACAGAAAATCGACCACTTTCCGAAAGGTAGGATGTGTGGAGAAGTGAATCCAAAGCAATGGGAAGATAGACTGCAGGGGGAGGGGTCGGCTCCTGGCAAGTGGTGGAGCAACGGAGCACAAAATCCGACCTTTTAGAAGTCTGCTCCACTGAAGGACATTGCTCCAGACGCTAAGTGGGAGTGGAGCCCTCATGGGGACAGTGTGGTCTCAGGTCCCACAGGGTCACAGAAGGATCGGGGGTGTCTGAGTGTAGCAGAACTTGCAGGTATCAGAGCGGGGAAGCTGGCTACAGAGACAGAGCCAAGGAGTGAGCTCTCAGCTCGGGGTTTCCTTAAACTGTGATCCGCAGCACAGTCGGACCACTGCTCTTTGAGCAGGGACCCCACAAGTGGCAGATCCGGGGACACCCACCTTCCTCCACCAGAAGAGCAGTGTGGCAGGGATCTGCTGGGTTTGAAGACTCCAAACAGGGCTGTGAGCGAGAGACAGAAACTCTCAGTCACAGGCTAGGTGAGCTCAGAGTGTGACCGGAGACCAGGGAGACAGGAGTGATTGACCACCTTTCTCCGAGCGTGCACTGAGGAGTGGGCCCCAAGCTCTCGGCCCCTCCAGGCAGGAGATTGGGAGGCCTACATTTTCAATCCTGTCCTCCAGAAATCTACAGAAAGTGTTCAGGGAACAAAAGCTCCCGAGAGCAAACGCAAGCAGAATACCTAGCCCGGCCCCTGGCAAGGGTGGCGCAATTCTGCCTCAGGCAAAGACATTTGAGAATCACTGCAACAGGCCCCTCCCCCAGAAGATCAACAAGAACATCCAGCCAAGACCAAGCTCACTGATCAAGGAGAACAGTGGAATTCCAGAGGAGGGGAAAGCAGACCATGGAATTCATGGCTTTCTCCCCATGATTCTTTTAGTCTTGCAGAGTTAATTAAATTTTTTTAATTTTATTTTTTTCTCATTCTAATTTTTAAAATTATTTTCTCTTTCTTCTTTTAATGTTTTTAAACTAGTTTAACTTAACAATAGCTTTCATAAAAAATCTTTTTGAACACTCATTATTATAGTCATATTTTATCCTTCATTGTATCTAACAATGTATACGTGTAGGGCTTTTTCTTCTAAAAAATTTGGGATATGACTTCTTCTAATAGATCAAAATATACCCTAAATCTAGCGCAGGGCTTTGTTCTAGTCTCCAGCCTGAGCAAATACTTTCTACTTTTTTTTTCTTTCTTTTTCCAAACAACTTATGTTACCAATTCCTTTTTTAGAATTTTTAAAAAATTTTCATCTTTACAGTTATATTCCATCCCTTCATCGTGTTTACCCATATATATATATATATATTTTTTTCTTCTTTTCTTTAAAATTTTGGGAGGTAGCTTCTTCTAAGACACCAAAATACACCCAAAATCAAGTGGGTGGCTCTGTTCCATTCACCAGTTTAATATAGATACATATTTTTTAATTAAAAAAAATTTAAAATTTCTTTTTACCCACTTTCTTCTTCGCCCAATTTGGGGTCTCTTCTGAATTGGTTAGCATACATTTTTCTGGGGTCTTTGCCACCCTTTTAGTATTTTATTCTCTCATTCATAAATTCTTATCTGGATAAAATGACAAGGTGGAAAAACTCACCACAAAAAAAAGAACAAGTCAGTATCAAAGGCTAGACACCTAATCAATATGGAAATTGGCAACATGTCAGATCTAGAGTTCAGAATGATGATTCTCAAGGTGCTAGCTCGGCTTGAAAAAAGCATGGAAGATATTAGAGAAACCCTGTCTGGAGAAATAAAAGCCCTTTCTAGAGAAATAAAAAAACTAAAATCTAACCAAGCTGAAATCAAAAAAGCTATTAATGAGGTGCAATAAAAAATGGAGGCTCTTACTGCTAGGATAAATGAGGCAGAAGAGAAAATTAGTGATATAGAAGACCAAATGACGGAGAATAAAGAAGCTGAGCAAAAGAGAGACAAACAACTACTGGGCCATGAGGGGAGAATTCGAGAGATAAGTGATACCATAAGACAAAAAATTATTAAAATAATTGGGATTCCACAAGAAGAAGAAAGAGAGAGGGGGCAGAAGGTATATTGGAGCAAATTATAGTAGAGAATTTCCCTAATATGGCAAAGGGAACAAACATCAAAATCCAGGAGGCACAGAGGACCCCCTTCAAAATCAATAAAAATAGGACCACACTGTCATCCAAGAGTAAAACTTACAAGTCTTAGGGAAAAAGAGAACATTCTGAAAGCAACCCAGGACAAGAAGTCTGCAACATACAATGGTAAAAATATTAGATAGGCAGAACACTGATCCACAGAGACCTGGCAGGCTAGAAATAACTGGCATGATATATTCAGAGCACTAAACAAGAAAAGCATGCAGCCAAGAATACTATATCCAGCTAGGCTATCATTGAAAATAGAAAGAGAGATAAAAAGTGTCCAGGACAAACAAAAACTAAACACCAAACCAGCCCTACAGGAAATACTGAAAGGGGTCCTCTAAGCAAAGAGAGAGCCTAAAAGTAGTAGACCAGAAAGGAACAGAGACAATATACAGTAACAGTCACATTACAGCCAATACAATGGCACTAAATTTGTATCTTTCAATAGTTTCCCTGAATGTAAATGAGCTAAATGCCCCAATCAAAAGTCACAGGATATCAGAATGGATTAAAAAAACCATCAATATGCTGTCTACAAGAAACTCATTTTAGACCCAAAGACACCTCCAGATTTAAAGCGAGGGGATGGAAAACAATTTACCATTCTAATGGACATCAGAAGAAAGCTGGGGTGGCAATCCTTATATAAGATCAATTAGATTTTAAGCCAAATACTATAATAAGAGATGAGGAAGGACACTACTTCATACTCAAAGGGTCTGTCCAACAAGAAGATCTAACAATTTTAAATATCTATTCCCCTAACATGGGAGCAGCCAACTATATAAATCAATTAATAACAAAATCAAAGAAACACATTGACAATAATACAATAATAGTAGGGACTTTAACACACCCCTCACTGAAATGGACAGATCATCTAAGCAAAAAGATCAATAAGGAAATAAAGGCCTTAAATGACCCACTGGACCAGATTGACATCAAAGATATATTTAGAACATTCCATCCCAAAGCAACAGAATACACATTCTTCTCTAGTGCACATGGAACATTCTCCAGAATAGAGCACATCCGGGATCACAAATCAGGTCTCAACCGGTACCAAAAGACTGCATATTTTCAGACCACAGTTCTCTGAAGCTAGAACTCAATCACAGGAGGAAAGTTGGAAAGAACTCAAATACATGGAGGCTAAAGAGCATCCTACTAAAGAATGAATGGGTCAACTAGGAACTTAAAGAAGAATTGAAAAAATTCATGGAAACAAGTGATAATGAAAACACAACTGCTCAAAATCTGAGGGACACAGCAAGGGCAGTCCTGAGAGGAAAGTATATAGCAATACAAGCCTTTGTTAAGAATAAAGAAAGGTCTTAACCTAACCCTACACCTAAAGGAGCTGGAGAAAGAACAGCAAAGAAAGTCTAAACCCACCAGGAGAAGAGAAATAATAAAAATCAGAGCAGAAATCACTTGATCTTAGCCAATAGGCTGAGAAGCGATGGGATCAGAGCAGAAATCAATTAAATAGAAACCAAAAGAACAGTAGATCAACAAAATTAGGAGGTGGTTCTTTGAAGGAATTGATAAGATTGATAAACCCCTGGCCAGACTTATCAAAAAGAAAAGAGAAAGGACCCAAATTAATAAAATCATGAATGGAAGGGGAGACATCACAAGCAACACCAAAGAAATACAAACAATTATAAGAACATATTATGAACAACTATACGCCATCAAATTTGAAAAGCTGGAAGAAATGGATGTATTCCCAGAGACATATAAACTACCACAAATGAACCAGGAAGAAATAGAAAACCTGAACAGACCCATAACCAGTAAGGAGATTGAAGAAGTCATAAAAAATCTCCCAACAAACAGGAGCTCAGGGCCAGATGGCTTCCCAGGAGATTTCTACCAAACATTTAAAGAAGAATTAATACCTACTCTCCTGAAACTATTCCAAAAAATAGAAATGGAAGGAAAACTTCCAAACTCATTTTATGAGGCCAGCATTACCTTGGTCCCAAAACCAGAGACCCCAACAAAAAAGAGAATTACAGACCAATATCCTTGATGAACACAGATGTGAAAATTCTCAGTAAAATACTTGCCAATAGGATCCAACAGTACATTAAGAGGATTATTCACCATGACCAAGTGGGATTTATTCCAGGGCTGCAAGTTTGGTTCAACATCTGCAAATCAATCAATGTGATACAATACATTAATAAAAGAAAGAACAAGAACCATATGATACTCTCAATAGATGCTGGAAAAGCATTTGACAAAGTACACCATCCTTTCTTGATCAAAACTCTTCAAAGTGGAGGGATAGAGGGTACATACCTCAATATCATCAAAGCCATCTATGAAAACCCCCCTGCGAACATCATTCTCAATGGGGAAAAACTGAGAACTTTTCTGCTAAGGTCAGGAACACAGCAGGGATGTCCATTTTCACCACGGCTATTCAACATAGTACTAGAAGTCCTAGCCTCAGCAATCAGACAACAAAAAGAAATTAAAGGCATCCAAATTGGCAAAGAATAAGTCAATGATATGATGCTTTGATGATATGATACTTTATGTGGAAAACCCAAAAGACTCCACTCCAAATTTGCTAGAACTTGTACAGAATTCAGTAATGTATCAGGATATACAATCAATGCACAGAAATCAGTTGCATTTCTTTAAACCAACAACAAGACAGAAGAAAGAAATTAAGGAGTTGATCCTATTTACAAGTGCACCCCAAACCATAAGATACCTCAGAATAAACCTAACCAAAGAGGCAAAGAACCTGTACTCAGAAAACTATAAAGTACTCATGAAAGAAATTGAGGAAGACACAAAGAAATGAAATAATTTTCCATGCTCATGGATTGGAAGAACAAATATTATGAAAATGTCTATGCTATATAAAGCAATCTACACATTTAATGCAATCCCTATCAAAATACCACCAATTTTTTTCTAAGAAATGGAACAAATAATCCTAAAATTTATAGAGAACCAGAAAAGACCTCGAATAGCCAGAGGAATGTTGAAAAAGAAAGCCGAAGTTGGTGGCATCACAATTCCAGACTTCAAGCTCTATTACAAAGCTGTCATCATCAAGACAGTATGGTACTGACACAAAAACAGACACGTGGATCAGTGGAATAGAATAGAGAGCCCAGAAATAGACCCTCAATTCTAAGGTCAACTAATCTTTGACAAAGTGGGAAGGAATATCCAAGAAAATATCCAAGGAAAAAAGACAGTCTCCTCAACAAATGGTGTTGGGAATGTTGGACAGCCACATGCAGAAAAATGAAACTGGACCATTTCTTTACACCACACACAAAAATAGACTCAAAATGGATGACCTCAGTGTGAGAAAGGAATCCATCAAAATCCTTGAGGAGAACACAGGCAGCAACTTCTTTAACCTCAGCCACAGCAACTTCTTCCTAGAAACATTGCCAAAGGCAAGGGAAGCAAGAGAAAAAATGAAGTATTGGGACTTCATCAAGATCAAAAGCTTTTGCACAGCAAAGGAAACAGTCAACAAGACCATAAGACAACCAACAGAATGAGAGGAAATATTTGCAAATGACATATCAGATAAAGGGCTAGTATCCAAAATCTATGAAGAAATTATCAAACTCAACACCCAAAGAACAAATAATCCAATCAAAAAATGGGCAGAAGACATGAACAGACATTTCTGCAAAGAAGACATCCAGATGGCCAACAGACACATGAAAAAGTGCTCCACATCACTCGCCATCATGGAAATACAAATCAAAACCACAATGAGATACCACCTCACACCAGTCAGAATGGCTGAAATTAACAAGTCAGGAAACAACAGATGCTGGCAAGGAGAAAGGGGAACCCTCCTACACTGTTGGTGGGAATGCAAGCTGGTGCAGCTACTCTGGAAAACAGCATGGAGGTTCCTCAAAAAGTTAAAAATAGAGCTACCCTACAACCCAGCAATCACACTACTGGATATTTATCCTAAAGATACAAATGTAGTGGTCCGAAGGGGCACATGCACCCGAATGTTTATAGCAGCAATGTCCACAATGGCCAAACTATGGAAAGAACCTAGATGTCCATCAACAGAGGAATGGATAAAGAAGTGGTATGAATACTATACAGCCATGAAAAGAATACTATACAGCCATGAAAAGAAATGAAATCTTGCATTTGCAATGATGTGGATGGAACTAGAGGGTATTATGCTGAGTGAAATAAGTCAATCAGAGAGACAATTATCATATGATCTCCCTGATATGAGAAATTTGAGAGTGGTTTGGGGGTTTGGGGGGCAGGGAAGGAAAAAAATGAAACAAGATGGGATCGGGAGGGAGAGAAATCATAAGAGACCCTTAATCTCACAAAACAAACTGAGGGTTGCCAGGGGGAGGGAGGTATGGAGAGGATGGTTGGGTTATGGACATTGGGGAGGGTATGTGCTATGGTGAGTGCTGTGAAGTATGTAAGCCTGATGATATACAGTCTTGTATCCTTAGGGCAAATAATACATTATATGTTAATAAAAAAAAGAAGCAACATGAGCTCAGGAAGTAAACAATGATAACTGAGTATCCCTTTTAAAAAAGTCTAGTATTCCTATCTAATTAGCATTTTTCTTTGAAGAAGGAGAATGATACCAATCTATTCTGATATTACCAACATGAGTCACTAAAAAGTTATTTAGTAAACTTCGCTAAAAATTTTTAAAAATGTATTTATCTATTTGAGAAAGAGAAAACAAGTAGGAGGGGCAGAGTGAGAGGAAGAGAGAATCTCAGCAGACTCCACACTGAGCATGGATCCTAACCTGGGGCTTGATCCCATGACCCTGAAATCATGACCTGAGACAAAAACCAAGAATTGGGCACTTAACTAACTGTGCCATCCAGGCACGTTAAAAAGGTACATTAATGAGCAAGTTACTGTTGTGGAAAACTGGAGTTCAGTCCTTCTGGGCCCCCCTGAGAGACCACGTAGAAGACAACTCAAAACTGTCTCACTGATTGTTTACAAAATTGAGGTATTTCTTCCTTCGAGGCCTTCGTCCTGACAGAAAGAAGCTCATGGTGGGTATTAACCTTCAAGTACTTCCAGCCTGTGCTGAACAAACAGGTCTCATTTCTGCAGCCAGAGATCCATCTCAGGCATAGAAAAGGCACTGACTGTCAGACTGGCCACCCACGTGCAGCTGACTGCTGAAATCGGCAGAAGGAACAAGGGGCAAAATTGCCAAGAGCCTCCACTATAGACCTTAAAGGGAAAAGCAGGTTTCCTATCTTTCTATTTAAATTAAAAAAAAAAAAAACAATTCCAAGTCTCTCATGTTACATGAATTTCAAAGGTAAATATTTTTGTTTTAAACAATGAATGTATAGAAGGAAATATCTGCAGTGTCCTACTTATTTTTATAAGCAGGGTTTTATACTCTCAATTAAACTCCTTTGTCCCTATTCGTATAGGAAATATAGTTATAAGGTAAAACTGAGAATTTTTCTTATAGCCAAAAGCCAAAATGAGAAAAATTCATTGATTTTCAAAAACAAAGATTACATAAGGGTTTTTTTGTGGGTTTTTTTCCCCCCATTTTACTTGGCCTCTCACTTTTGGGATTTTTGTTGCTAATTCTTACCACAAGATGTCACTATTTTACCAGCCTAATATCTGAATGCTTTTCTGTACCCCTTTAGAACTATCTCCTCTGCTGATGTTTCAATGACTTATTGAAACACATGCACTAAAATTGTCAAATTTTTTCTCATAGGGGAAGTTATAAATTCTCCTGGGAGAGCAGTGGTTCAAGATGGTGGCACAGGAAGGCCTTAAAACACTCTTGCCCATGAACATACCCAATCTACACTATATATAGGACAATTCTCTCCAAGAAAGACCTGAAAACTTGCTGAACAGCTCCTCCTCAGCAAAATTCAAAGGGCACATTGAGGTAGGGGAGGACATGCAGAGACTTGGTATTGCCAAGACCCCACTCCTCAGGTAGCCACCCATAAGTGGGATGAATCTTACAAATATGGAGTGCATCCCTGGGGAGCAAGGGGGTTGTGCCCCATATCAGGCACCTCAACCCTTGGGACCTTCACTGGTGAGACAAGACTCCCCCCAAATTTGACTTTGAAAACCAGTGGGGCTGATGTCTCAGAGATCCAAAGTGCTGTAGGAAACTGAGACTCTGCCATTAAAGGGCCTGTACACAAACTCACTGGCCCTGGGAGCCTCCACAAAGACAGCAGGTTGAAAAGTGCCTAGACCGTATGTGAAGGATATTCAGGGGCTAAGCCTAAAGCATCTGCTTGAGGGGCAGATGGGTCTGTTAGAGCTCACTCCAGGCGTGGAGTTGATAATGGATGCCATTTTTGCACTCTCCCTGTACCCTGCTAGAGCTGCTTGCAAGTGCACTCCAGTTTGGAACACTCCTATGGGCCTCTGAAAAAATGGTAAGTTCCTGGGGTGCCTGGGTGGCAAAGTCAGTTGAGCGTTGGACTCTTGGTTTCAGCTCAGGTCATGATCTTGGGATCATGGGATTGAGCCCTCAGTTGGTCACCATGCTGGTTGTGGAGACTGCTTGAGATTCTCTCTCCTTCTCCCTCTGTCCCTCACATTGATGTGTGCTCTCTCTCTAAAATAAACAAATAAATCTTTAAGAAAAGAAATGGTAAATTCCTAGTAACATGCAATCTTCCCAGACTGAATGATGACAAAATAGATCAATCATCAGCAAGGAGATTGAATCAGTAATCAGATACCCACAAACAACCAGGACCACGTTGCTTCAATGACGATTTCTACTAAACATTTAAAGATTTATTATCTGTTCTTCTCAAACCTTTTTTCCAATATATTTCCCATTTTTACTGGGCATACTCATATACAAATGTGTTTTATTTTTTTCAAAATGTCTTTTAAAATGGATTTTACCATACATCGTTTTGCTACCTGGTTTATAATTAAATATGTTGTGAACATTTCCTCTTTTACAACAGTTAAAATACTTGCGAAGTATGGAGATAACATAATTTATTAAGCTCTCTTGTTGGGGGGGAGGGGCAAGATGTCAGATGAGTAAGAGACTGAAATATCATCAGGTCCCAGGAGTTCACCTAGATAGTTATCAAACAATTTTGAACACCTGCAAACTCAACAGGAGATAGAAGAGAAGAAGAGCAGCAATTCTAGGAACAGAAAATCGACCACTTTCTGGAAGGTAGGATGTGTGGAAAAGTAGAAACCAAAGCTATGGGAAGATAGACTGTGGGGGGAGGGTCTGGCTCCCAGTAAGTGAGAGAGCAACGGAACACAAAATTGGGACATTTAGAAGTCTGCTCCACTGAGGGACGTTGCTCCAGAGGCTAAGCAGGGGTTGGAGCCATTACTGGGACAGTGTGACTGTCTCAGGGCCTATGGGGACACAAAAAGAGCAGAGGTGTCTGAGTGCAGCAGAGCCCCCAACTACCAGAGCAGAGAAGCTGGCTACAGAGATGGAGCCAAGGGGTGGGCTCTCAACTTGGCTCTCAACTTATTTTAAACGATGATCTGACTCACTGTCAGGCTACTGCTCTTTGAGTAGGGACCCCACAAGCAGCAGATCTGGAGAGACCCTCTCCTTCCTTCCCCAAGAGGAGTGGTGTGGGAGCACATGACAGGAAGTTGCTGGGTTTGGAGACTCCAAACGGGGCCATGCACCAGACACAGAAATGCTCGGTCACAGGCTGGGTGAGCATGGAGCATGGCTGGAGACCAGGGAGATGGGAGGGATTGACTTCTTTTCTCTGAAGGTGCACTGAGAAGTGGGGCCCTGAGCTCTCGGCTCCTCCAGGCTGGAGATTGGGAGGCCACCATCTTTATTCCCGTCTTCCAAAGCTGTATGGAAAGCATTCAGGGTACAAAAGCTTCCGGGAGTGAACCCGAGCACATGTCTTAGCCTGGCCCTTGGCAAGGGCAGTGCAATTCCGCCTTGGGCAAAGACATTTGATACTCATTGCAACAGGCCCCTACCCCAGAAGATCAGCAAGAACATCCAGCCAAGACCAAGTTCACTGATCAATGAGAACCGTGGAACTCCAGAGCTACAGGAACACAGGACATAGAATTCATGTTTTTTTCCCCATGATTCTTTGGTCTTTCAAAGTTAAATTTTTTAAATTTTAATTTTTTCTTATTCTATTTTTTAAAATTTTTTCCTCTTTCCTATTTTAAGGTTTTATAACTATTTTATCTTATCAATGCCTTTTTAAAAATCTTTCTAATTTTCATTGTTATACTCATATTCTATCCTTTCATGTGTACCCCAAGTGCACCCCAAACAATAAGATACCTTGGAATAAACCTAACCAAAGAGGCAAAGAACCTATACTCAGAAAACTACAAAGCACTCACACACTGGAAGAGAAGTGGTCCATCTTTCTGTGGTCCATACCTCCTTAGGTATGATGTCGCTCCGACATCCTGGGGACCCTTCCTGTTCAACTATTCTTCTCAAAATTTTCCAAGAAAAACTGAAGAGGAGGAAATTCTTCCAAACTCATGTTATGAGGTCAGCATTACCATGATAACAAAATCAGACAAGATTATCCCAAGAAAGGAAAACTACATACTAATATCCCTGATAAACATTATGAATAATCTTCTCAAAAATATTAGCACACTGAATTCAACAATACATTTAAAAGATCATATAACGTAATCAAGTGGGATTCATTCCAGGATGCAAGGATGGTTGAACATGTGAAATCAATTGACATGATATACCACATTAACAGAATGAAGGATAAAAATCATATGATCATCTCAGTAGACACAGAAAAAGCATTTGATAAAATTCAATTTCCACTTATGATAAAACTTTCAACAAAGCAGGTATATAAAGATTGTATTTCAACATAATAAAAGCCATATATGGCAAGCTCACAGCTAACATCATACCCAACAATAAAAAGTCGAAAGTTTTTTCTCTAAGATCAGAAATAAGTCAAGGATGCCTACTCTTTCCACTTTTACTCAACATAATATTGGATGTCCCATTCAGAGGAATTAGGCAAGAAAAAGAAATCATCTAAACTAGAAAGGAAGAAATAAAACTGTTACTAGTCAGTCAATGTGATCTTATATGTAGAAAGCCCTTAAGACTCCACCCAAAACTATGAGAATAAACAAATTCAGCTAAGTTGCAAGATACAAAATCAATATAAAAAATCCATTGCATTTTATACACTAACAATGAACTATCAGAAAGAGAAATTAAGAAAACAATCTCACTCCCAACTGCATCAAAAACAATAAAATACATAGAAATAAATTTAACCAAGGAGGTAAAATACCTATATATTGAAAAATAGAAGACACTGATAAAAGGAGTGGAAGAAGACAGGAATAAATGGAAATATATTTGTGCCCATGGATTGGAAGAATTAATATTGTTAAGATGTCCATACTCCCCACAGCAATCTACATATTCAATGCAATCCCTACCAAAATTTCAACAGCATTTTTCACAGAAATAGTACAAACAGTGCTAACATGTATATGGAAACACAAAAGGTCTCAAATAGTTACAGTAATCTTGAGGAAGAAGAACAAAACTGGAGGCATCATGCTCCTTGATTTCAAAACATCGTACATAGCTCTAGCTACCATAACAGGATGGTATTGGGATAAAAACAGACATGCAGACCAATGGAACAGAATTGAGGCTCCAGAAGTAAACCCATGCACATGTGTTCAATTAATTTACAATAAAGAAGGCAAGAATATACAATAGGGAAATATATAAATGGTGCTGGGAAAGTTACAGAACCACATACAGAATGAAACTGGATCACTATCTCACACCATACAAACAAATTAACTCAAAATGTATTAAAAACTTGAATGTAATTTCTGAAACCATAAAACCTAGCAGAAAATATAAGCAATAGGCTCTATGACATCAATCTTGGTGACAATTCTCTGGATTTGACACCAAAGCAGTGACAACAAAAGCAAAAATAAACAAATGGGACTACATTAAAAAGCTTCAGCACAGCAAATGAAACCATGAACAAAAGAGAAAGGCAATCTACATAATGGGAGAAGATATTTGCAAATATATGCAAATTCATATATTTAAAAAGGGTTAATATTCAAATTATATAAAAAACTCATCCAACTCAATATTTATTTATTTTCTTTTTTTTTTAAATTTCATTTCTTTTCAGCGTAACAGAATCCATAGTTTTACAACACACCCAGTGCTCCATGCAATGCGTGCCCTCCCTACCAACTCAATATTTAAAAGCCAGTTAAAAACAGGTACAGTATCTGAAGAGACATTTTTCTAAAGCAGACATGCAGATGGCCAATAGATACATGAAAAGATGCTCAACATCAATCATCATCAGGAAAATGCAAATCAGAACCACAATGAGATGTCACCTCACTCCCATCAGAAAGGTTATTATCAAAAAGACAAGAAATTACGAGTGTTGGTGAGGATATATTAAAAAAGGAACCTTTGTGCACTGTTAGTGGAAATTCAATTGGCACAGCCACTGTGGAAAACTGTATAAAGATTTCTCAAAAAAACTAACAATAAACTACTGTATGGTCTAGCAATTCCATTTCTGGGTATTTACTCAAAGAAAACAAAAACACTAATTCAAAATGATACATACACCCCTACGTTCACCACAGCATTATTCATAATAGCCCAAACATGGAAGCAACCTAAGTGTCCATCAATAAATGAACACATAAAAATGTGGTACACACACACACACACACACACATGAATACTCCTCAGCCATAAAAAAGAATGAAATCTTGCCATTTGTAGCAACGTGGAGGGAACTTCAGGGCATTATAGTAAATGAAATCAATCAGGCAAAGATAAATACCATATGATTTCACTGATACATGAAATCTAAAAAACAAGCCAGTGAAGAAGTAAAACAAAGTTCACAGATCCAGAGAACAGACTGGTGATTGCCACAGTGGAGGGGTTTGGAGGTAGGTGAAATGTGAGAAGGGAGTCAAGAGGTACAAACTTCTAGTCTAAAATAATTAAATCACAGGGAGGTAACGAAAAGCACAGTGAGTATAGTCAACAATATTGTATTTCATATTATGTAAGTTTTTTATGGTGATGGGAGAAAACTAGACTCCTTATGGTAATTATTTCAGAGTGTATACAAATATCAAATCATTATGTTGTTCCTCCGAAACTAGTATAATGTATGTGTCTATTATACCTCAACATATAAAAACGATATTTTGGTTTAAGGGGAAAAATTTCACTTGAAGAAAGATTAAATTACAAATGATCTGGCCATCTTTCACCAAATCCAGAACCTTCCAGAGACTTTGAAATAATCACTCCACCACCACATACATTGGGCACATACAATTATCATGGTTACCTTAAGTATTTTTCTTTTTTCATTAATTGCTTCATTCTATGTTTTTAAGATTTATGAAACCATGTTTTAATTCAGCACTTCTCAAATATTACAAATACACTTGATCCTTGAGCAATACGTGGGTTGGGGTGCCAACTGTCTGTGCAGTTAAAAATCCACATAT
Organism: Mellivora capensis; assembly: GCA_004024625.1. Classification (NCBI taxonomy): domain Eukaryota; kingdom Metazoa; phylum Chordata; class Mammalia; order Carnivora; family Mustelidae; genus Mellivora; species Mellivora capensis. The sequence goes on along the minus strand of PISX010025593.1, from coordinate 6,530 downwards.
AACTTTCAACTTGCCCAAAACTTAATTACTAATTGCTTACTCCTGACTGGAAGCCTTCCTGATAACATAAACAGTCGGTTAACACATATCTTGTATGTTATATGTATTATATACTGTATTTTCTTAAAATAAAGTAAGCTAGAAAAAAGAAAACATTATCAAGAAAACCATAAAGAGAAAATACAGTACTGTATTACATTTATCAGTTTTATAAATTTACATTATCTGTTTGCAAGATGAATCATTTGTGAGTACCTTCATCAATATTGTCTGCTATGATATAATTCAGTACAGATGTTATAGGTATTACTAATGTTAGACATTAACAATGAAAAGATGATGTGAAAGAGAAATTCATATTTATTTACAGGTATAACAATTCATACACTGATAATGCAGAAGCAGCAATTGGATTGCTTTATGGCAGCCTAGTGTAATTGACACAAATTGCTTCACAGTAGCAAGCCTACACGCTAATGAAGGAGTTGTCATAAAATTTTTATGGCATGCAATATTACAATCATATTCATAATATAATATTGGGAATAGTTACTTTTTTAACAACCTCTCATCTGTGATGAAAGGCTGAAATGTTTCTCCAATCATGAGATGCATCCTGTATGTTAATGTAGTTCTTTGAAAGCAAAGTCAGAAAACAGTAAGAAAATAACACATTATTAATTTTATATTAAATATCACTTACCTTATGCTTATGGAAGGGTAGGCTAAGCACTTCCATAAATGACTTACACACAATGTTCTACACTTAGGCAATGATGATGGTGAAGACACAAAATGTCCCATACATTTCTTGCTATACAGTTGTGAGACTTTCATATGAAGACACTTAACACACCTACATGACAGATAAGTCTATTAACTATTTGGCATGATGATTATTTACCATTCATGAAGTGGACCATCATAGAGGTCTTCGTTCTCATCTCTTCACGTTGAATGGGTGGAGGAGGAGGAGGAGGAAGAGGAAGGGGTGGTCCTGCTGTCTGAGGGGTAGCAGAGGAAGAGGCTGAGGTGAAAGGAGAAGCAGGAGAGACAGGCACACTCAGTGGAACTTTATACAAATACATGGCACTACATTTGTATCTTTGGGATAAATACCCAGTAGGGAATCTGAAGGGGCACCTGCACTCTGATGTTCATGATGGCAATGTCCACAATAGCCAAACTATGGAAAGAGCTGAGATGTCCATCAACAGAGGAATGGGTAAAGAAGATGTGGTCTGTATACACAATGCAATATTACTCAGCCATCAGAAAGGATGAAATCTTATCATTTACATTGACATGGATGGAACTGGTGGGTATGATGCTGAGTGAAATAAGTCAACAAGAGAAAGATAATTATCATATGGTTTCACTCATATGTGGAATATAGGAAAAAACACAGAGGATCATATAGGAAGGGAAGAAAAATGAAATGGGAAGTCATCAAAGAAGGAGAAAAACCATGAGAGACTCTGAACTATAGGAAACAATCTGAGGGTTGCTGGAGGGGAGGTGGGTGAGGGGACGGGATAACTGGGTGATGGGCATTAAGGAGAGCACGTGATGTGACGGGCACTGGGTGTTATACGCAACTGATAAACTGTTGAACACTATTCCTGAGACTAATGATGTATCATATATTGGCTAATTGAATTTAAAAAAATATGTGGCAATTTCTGTCTGGCTTTTTTGCTGTCCCATTTCTCTGAAAATGTTTCTGTGTGGTACCAATCCTTCCACTGCACACTTTAGTTGCAGTGTCCATATCATAGAAGGGTCTTGGTTGTAAAAGAAGTTGAAAGCAGTCTTGAATAATCGAAGCCCTTCTGCCAGACTGTTTAATGTCCATTTGTTTTCTGCTCTGCTACCTCTAGGTCTTCTTCTCCATCGTCTGGCGCTGCTAGGGAAGCACTCATCTCCATCAAGCTGCCTTCTGTTCACTCCTCTGGTGTGGTGTCTGTGAGCTGTTGAACTTCTCCATGACCCATATCTGGAAATCTTCCACATCCCACCTTTCTTGCCACAGTCACCATCTCGTTAATGATTTCCCCGGCTGGTTCTGTAGAAATCCAGGGAAGTCATGCAAAACATCTGGACACAGTTTTCTTCGGCAGGAGTTTATTGTTGCAGACTGATGGCTTTCATGGCTTTTCCTATAACAATGATGCCATCTTCACTGGCGTAATCCTTCCAGACTTTCATGTTCTGTTGGGGTTCTCTGCCATAGCATTGAGAGTCCTTCCTATAGAGTATGTATGTAATGAGCTTTAAAGGTCTTCATGACCCCCTGATCCAGAGGCTGAATTAGAGACATTGTGTTTGGGGGCAAGTAGACCACTTCGATGCCTTTGGTGTTAAACTCATGGGATTCTAGGTGGCTGGGGGCACTGTTCAGTGTCAAAAGAACTGTAAAAGGCAGTACCTTACTGTCAGGGTACTTCCTGACTTCGAGGACAAGCATCGATGGAACCAATCCAGAAAAAGGCTTCTCATTGTACGACCCAAAGACTGGCAGCTGTTGTTCTTCTCTTCCCTTCAAGATTCTGGGGTTAGCAGCTTTATAAATAAGGACAGTCCCGACCATAAACCTGACTGCAATTGCACAAAACAGTAGTTAGCCTATCCCTTTCTGCCTTAAATCCTGGTGCTCGTTTCATGTCCTTACTAATAATTATCCTTTGCGGCTTTTTTTCCAGAAGAGAACACCTTTGTCTGCATTAAAAGCCTCTTCAGGCAGATATCCCTTCTCCTCATTGATTTTCTTTTCTTTCCTTTTTTTTTTAAGAGAGAGAGAGCGTGCACACAGGCACATGAGTGGGGTGCAGCGGGGAGAAGAGGGGGAGAATCTTAAGCAGGGTCCATGCCCAGCAGAGAGCCCATCGCAGGACTTGATCCCACAACACTGAAATCATAACCTGAGCTGAAATCAAGAGTCAGACACTTAATTGACTGAGCCACCCAGGTTCCTCCAACCCCCCACTGATTTTCTTAATGGCATCTGGAAACTTGTCTACTGTCTCTTGGTTGACAGAAGCTACTTATCCTGTTATCCTGACATTTTCTAGGCCAGACCACTTTCTAAAATTATCAAACCATCCTTTGCTGGTTTAGATCCTTCATCATCCCTTTGCTTTAAGTGATCATACAATGACTTCAATTTTTCTCTAATCATATTAGAGTCTATAGATATGCCTTTCTTTATTTTTTAATATTTTTTCATTATGTTATGGTCATCACCATACAGTACATCATTAGTTTTTGAGGTAGTGGTCTATGATTCATTGTTTGCATGTAACACCCTACAGATATGCTTTTCTTATAGCAGTCCTTCATCCACAGAGAAGCTGCATTTTCAATATAAGAGAGAAAGGTATTTTGGAAAAACTTCAAGATTTTTGTGCCCACTGGCAGAGCTGCAGTGATGGGCTCATGAATTTCCTTTTCTTTCTTTTCTTTTTTTTTTTAAAGATTTTATTTATTTATCAGAGAGAGAGTGAGAGAGCGAGCACAGGCAGAGTGGCAGGCAGAGGCAGAGGGAGAAGCAGGCTCCCCGCTGAGCAAGGAGTCCGATGTGGGACTCGATCCCAGGACGCTGGGATCATGACCTGAGCCGAAGGCAGCCGCTTAACCAACTGAGCCACCCAGGTGTCCCTCTTTCTTTTCTTTTCTTTTCTTTTTTTTTTTTTTTTGCAAAGGTTCTTAATGTTGGATTCAAGATAAACTTGAACCGGTGAGGCACCCACAGCAGCAGATCCCCATCTGTGGTCCATACCAACTAGCGCCACATTTTCTTATACTGTGGTGACTTTGCTCTGCATCTTGGGAGCAATTGCAGCATCAGTAGGGGCACTCTATATGGTCCCAGGGTGTTAGTCAAGGTTTAGGGTATTGTACTCAACGTGATGAAAAATACGCGAGACCCGTGAGAGATGGCTTTTTCCCCCCGCGATAGGCAATTTACTGCGAGAGGAACTGCTCACACAGACACCATGAGCATCACACTATTTTAAGCAGATACCTGCAATATTTGAGCTCACCACAATAGTAACAGGAACTGGAGATGAAATTACTACAGTAGAACAACATGTACTACAGGTAATTTTTTAAAAAGATTTTTTTTAAATTTATTTGACAGAGAGAGACACAGCGAGAGAGGGAACACAAGCAGGGGGAGGGCGAGAGGGAGAAGCAGGATTCTTGTTGAGCAGGGAGCCTGATGCGGGGCTCAATCCCAGGACCCTTGGATCATGACCTGAGCTGAAGGCAGCCGCTTAACAACCGAGCCACTCAGAGTAGGCGCCCCTACTACAGTCAATTTTATGCATTTATGATTTAATACTGTGCCCTTTACATTTGTTTACATTTCTCCTGCCTGTAAATGCATCATGTATGGTCTGTAAGTGTGTGTGTATGTTTTGATACATTTTAACTTTTTATAATAGATTTGCATATATTTTATGGTGGTAAATGATAAAATGGACAAGTATCTGCACATATTTTATGCATTCGTGACAGACCTTTTTCTTTTTCTCTATATATTGCCAGACTATGTGGTTCATCTTCTAGTTTTTTCAAATTGTTGCTAATCTCCAAAGATTTTTCCAGTGTACTTATTTTTAAAAATCCGTGTATAACTGGGCCCATGCAGTTCAAACCCATGTTGTTCAATGGCTCAGCCGTACAATCCTACATGAGGTGTTTCTGGTAAATTCCTTTTGAATTTCAATTTAGCTAGCAAAAGAGGAACTCTTATGAAGCCTGGATGAACATATCACATTTCCACTACAAAGACACCCAGTAGGATTATGAAATCTTCAGGCAGAGGCTGGACTCCTTCACAACCATTCAATGATTTCATTAATGCTGGCCACTCCTGGGTTTACAGTTTCTCTCCATGAAGTTTTCACGCATAATCCTTTCTTGATAGCAGCTCTATATTTCTCCTACCTACAGGGGCAAAGGAGTTTAATTTGGAATACACAAGCCTCATTATGGAAGCAGACTAGGGCCTGCAAATATTTGGTTCAATCTCCTCTTTGTTTAGAACAAATACTCGCCCTTTGAAATGCATGTATCATGAAACACTATGATTTGCTTCTTTTCAAGCAAAGGAACAAACTTTGGGGATAATACATAGTGAAATACACTCTGATGGTACATATGAGCCAGGATAATAGAGGAGAAATGGTCTGTGGGCTTCAAGTCATGGCCAGAGGCCACACTTTAATGGCATTTGCTAGTGTTGTACATTTGCTTATTTTCTTTCCTCTCTTCACATCTCATTTTCTTCATTGTGGGTGTGTATTAATCATACCATCCTTCTCGAGCAGTTTGGAAGTTAGAAAGTGTATCAGTATCCTCCTGTGGCTGTAACAAAATATCACAAAATGTAGTCGTTTCAAACAACACCAATCCATTCTCTCACAGTTCTGAAGGCCGGAGGTCCCCAATCAGTTTCACTGGGCTAAAGTCAAGAGATTCAGCTGGCCTGGTGCTCTCTGGAGGTTCTAGGAAAGAATCCATTCCTTGGCTCTTTCATCTTCTGGAGCCTGTCAGAATTCACTGCCTTGTGTGGCCCACGGATTCTTGTTCGGTCTTCAAAACCAGTGGCACAGAATCTTCAAATCTCTCTCTGGTTGGATCTTTGCATCACCTTTCTCTCAAGGGAGTCTTTGGACTTCATTGGACACACTTGGACAATCCAGGATCACCTCCCCATCTTGATCCTTGATTAAATAAAATGTGCAAAATCCCCTTCACCATCAAAGTAGAGTTCATAAGTTCTAGGGATTCGGCCCTGAGGGAACCAGTATTCAGCAGAAGACAGAAATGTTTTATATCCAGGCCCCACCGCTGGCAAGGTATACAACAGACAGAACTCTGTGTGTTGTGATGGGACAGGAAGGATACGTTTAGCAGTGTGGTGCTATATCAGTGAGTGACTCAGCGTTAGAATGACATTTCCACAGTCTGGGTTTAGTGAACGGCCATAGACATTTATTTTTCTTTCTTTTTTTTAAATTTCTTTTCAGCATAACAGAATTCATAGTTTTTGCACCACACCCAGTGCTCCATGCAATGCGTGCCCTCCATAATACCCTCCACCTGGCTCCCCCAACCTCCCACACCCCCCCAGCCCCTTCAAAACCCCTCAGGTTGTTTTTCAGAGTCCATAGTCTCTCATGGTTCATCTCCCCCTCCAATTTCCCTCAACTCCCTTCTCTCCATCTCCCCATGTCCTCCGTGTTATTTGTTATGTTCCACAAATAGGTGAAACCATATGATAATTGATTCTCTCTGCTTGACTTATTTCACTCAGCATAACCTCTTCCAGTCCCGTCCATGTTGCTACAAAAGTTGGGTATTCATCCTTTCTGATGGAGGCATAATACTCCATAGTGTATATGGACCACATCTTCTTTATCCATTCGTCTGTTGAAGGGCATCTTGGTTCTTTCCACAGTTTGGCGACCGTGGCCATTGCTGCTATAAACATTGGGGTACAGATGGCCCTTCTTTTCACC
>PISX010025592.1:0-19873 GCA_004024625.1 Mellivora capensis | reverse complement strand
GTATGTCTCCAAAGGCAAAGGAAACAAAAGCAAAAATGAACTTTTGGGACTTCATCAATATCAAAAGCTTCTGCACAACAAAGGAGACAGTCAATAAAACAAAGAAGCAACCCACGGAATGGGAGAAGATATTCGCAAATGACAGTACAAACAAAAGGTTGATATCCAGGATCTGTAAAGAACTTGTCAAAATCAACACACACAAAACAGATAATCATATCAAAAAATGGGCAGAAGATATGAACAGACACTTCTCCAATGAAGACATACAAATGGCTATCAGACACATAAAATAAAGTTCATCATCACTCTCCATCAAGGAGATTCAAATTAAAACCACATCGAGATACCACCTCACACCAGTTAGAATGGCCAAAACTAGCAAGACAGGAAACAACGTGTGTTGGAGAGGATGTGGAGAAAGGGGAACCCTCCTACACTGTTGGTGGGAATGCAAGTTGGTGCAGCCACTCTGGAGAACAGTGTGGAGATTCCTCAAGAAGTTAAAAATGGAGCTTCCCTATGACCCTGCAATTGCGCTACTGGGTATTTACCCCAAAGATACAGATGTGGTGAAAAGAAGGGCTATCTGTACCCCAATGTTTATAGCAGCAATGGCCACGGTCGCCAAACTGTGGAAAGAACCAAGATGCCCTTAAACAGATGAATGGATTATGAAGATGTGGTCCATATACACTATGGAGTATGATGCCTCCATCAGAAAAGATGAATACCCAACTTTTGTAGCAACATGGACGGGACTGGAAGAGATTATGCTGAGTGAAATAAGTCAAGCAGAGAGAATCAATTATCATATGGTTTCACTTATTTGCGGAGCATAGCAAATAACACAGAGGACAAGGGGAGATGGAGAGGAGAAGGGAGTTGAGGGAAATTGCGGGGGGGAGATGAACCATGAGAGACTATGGACTCTGAAAAACAACCTGAGGGTTTTGAAGGGGCAAGGGGTGAGAGGTTGGGGGAGCCAGGTGGTGGGTATTATGGAGGGCACGCATTGCATGGAGCACTGGGTGTGGTGTAAAACTATGAATTCTGTTATGCTGAAAATAAATGAAATTTAAAAAAAAGAACAATGGTGAGGCTCTTTGCGAGTGAATCTGGTCGGTTAGGCATATTATTATAAAAGACACTCTGAATCCCATCAGAGCAGAATCACTAAATTAATTTGGAGGGTCTCTAGTGGATATATGTTACCTAAAAGAAAACTTAAGAGATGATAACTATAATGTACTATCGACTTATATCACCCCTCAATTTTGAATCACCACTTAAGCCTGGAATTTTGGTATCATCCTGTGAAGGTTGTGGGGAGATGTTTCCAAAATGACTAATGTCCAGGATGTTGGACAGTTTAGGCAGGTTGCCCAATAGGGAAAAGTAATAAAGTAAGACATTCCTTAAATCCAAATATTGTGGAATAAAATCACATCTATCACAAATGACCCTACACAAAAAGGTGATCACCTAGTGGTGATATTTTTCTTAGTCTACTTATTTCCCCAATTTACAGTAGTTCACTTTTTATTAAAGTACAATGCTAACTGTAATTTAGATGTAATCCTGCTACTGAGGAAAAAATACTCTTGGTCCATTTGAAATACTGTGATTCGCATTTTATTGTTATTTTCTGACCACCTATTATAGTGACATAATTAAATTAAAGCCCTTGCAAAACACAATCAATGTGGGGGTATTGAATTTTGTATAGTAAATATTAATTTTTTATTATTTTTTAATTTTTTAAAAGATTTTTTTATTTCTTTTCAGCGTAACAGAATTCATATTTTTACACCACACCCAGTGCTCCATGCAATGCGTGCCCTCCACAATACCCACCACCAGGCTCCCCCAACCTCCCACCCCCCGCCCCTTCAAAACCCTCAGGTTATTTTTAAAAGATTTTATTTTTATTTATTTGTGTGTGTGTGAGAGAGAGAAAGAGAGAGGCAGAGAGAGAGAGTACAAGCAGAGGGAGCAGCAGGCAGAGGAAGAAGCAGGCTCCCCACTGAACAAGGAGCCAGTGCAGGGATGGATCCCAGGACCCTGGGATCATGACCTGAGCTGAAGAAAGATGCTTAACTAACTGAGCTACCCAGCTGTCCCAGTAAATATTTATTTTGATTTAGATTTTGTGGAGAATAGAATGATGGAAACTTAGATTTCAAAGAAAACAGGTATAATTTATGTTTCACACTGTTGTCTAAGGTGCACTAGTTCAGAAATTCTCTAAGAGCATAAAGGGACTTTTATGCCCCGTTCTTTTTCTCTGCGACATACAGGATTGGTTACTATATACTGTAAAATGTGTGGTGTGTATAGAAAGCAAAGTGGTCACCCAAAAAACTTATTTGAACTTAATGGAAAATTGCCCAGTTCATGACACGGGTGTAGGAAATTCTAAGGAAAATATCGCACAGCTAGCCTAGTTTATTTTGCTGAGTGTTACTTGACTTCACATAATAAACCCTAAACTGAACGCTTTAAGAGTCTGCATTTTGGGGCACCTGGGTGGCTCAATAGGTTAAGCCTCTGCCTTCATCTCAGGTCATGATCTCAGGGTCCTGGGATTGAGCCCCACATTGGGCTCTGCTCATCAGGGAGCCTGCTTCCCTCTCTCTCTCTCTCTCTCTATCTGCCTGCCTCTCTGCCTATTGGTGATCTCTCTGTCAAATACATAAATAATCTTTAAAAAAAATTCTGCATTTCTGTCACTAGATCATGTAGTAAGTGGCAAACCATGCATTTTATATACAAACACATCTCCAAATCAGGGAAGAGGTGTTTAGAAGAGGGCCATGCCTCTTCCTGCCTCTTTGTCCATATTCAGTTATCAAAGACATTAACTCAGGAAAAGCAAAACAAAATACAACACAAACAACACTAAGTGGCTTAGTTCTTTTTTGCAGACATTAACTCAGGAAAAACAAAACAAAATACAACAATGAAAACAATACTGAGTGGCTGAGTTCTTTGTTGCTGACTAATAGAAAAATACAGTCAAATCATGGAAGATCTTGAATTCCCACTCAGGAGTTTTTATTTAGTCTTTTTGGGCACTGAGAAGCCACTAGAGTAATTTAAGATTAGGAAATTGAAGTGGCATCTTAGGGAATAATCTTGCAGTGGTGTGCAAAATAGATGGAAATCTGGAATACATGGGAACACTGGGAGACCAGTTGGTGGGTACTACTAAATTAAAACTATTACTTGTTTGTATATTATGCAATTTATAAATTGCATAAATGCAATTTATAATACTAGATACCATTGTTACACTGTTCAACTATTTATTCCTTTCAACTTCAAGTTTAATTTTTTAATCTCATAAATATTACTTGAATGCATGACTTCCTGAGTGTCAAAACACTCACTATAACTGAGAAACGAAGATGTGCTATAATAACATAATTACTCATTTTTTAAAGAGTATATGAGCTAAAGTGTGCTTCATTAATAATAGAACAGAGAAAAATTCCCTTGCAGGCCAATCTAAATTTTAAAAAACAATAAATCATCTAATAGAATAAATTAATTTTTGCTAGAGATAGCCTACCTAAATTTATTCCAGGATGAAAAAATGGATTTGATAGAATTTCACCCCAAATATTAGAAGTGAGATTCTGAATTTTGAATTTGAATTCAGTCTGAGCCAGTAGTGCTTGGAATTTGATGTTAAAAGGTCAGTATTCTAAACCCAGCCCCATTGTTGATGTATTACATACTTATATATTATCATAAGAATAAGTCACATGAACTCTGTTATGCTGAAAAGAAATAAAAAAAAAGAAAAAAATTTTTGTCTCAATAAAAATGTTAAGCATTTAAAAAAAAAGAATAAGTCACATGATCTCAAAGGCATCAGTTTTGCTATTTAGAAAAAAAAATATTAAAAGTAAGATGTCACACCCCATATGGCAGGGCTAATGACTTATTTGGATTTTGTATAGTGCTTATTTGTGGCACTTGCATCTCCAATGCATACCTAGAAGGAGTTGAATAAATATTTCCTAAATGAATAAATAAAAATTAAACAATAGCCTAACTGTAAACAATATCTAGTTTGTTCACTGCTGTATCCTCAGTACTTACATTCTTGGCACTTGGAGGAAGAATGAGTCAACTTTAAATCTCTTTGAAGAAAATCAGTAACCCAGTACATTTTGAAATAGTTAAATATAAGATTATATCTCACTTGCAAGAAAACAAAATGTTGTAATGGGATTTACTTTTTCAACAGACTTCTTCCTTTTGTATCAATAACCAAACTGAAACACTGAGACAAATTGGTCATTGCAGGGTATTTAGTAGCAATAGAATGCTATGCAGACTGGTGACCATGCCTAGAGGACACATATGAGAGCTCCTGAAAGTTAACTGGCTATGTAACAGACTTGCCTTCTATAGGATTATTTGGGGACAGGGTGCTTTTTAAATCCAGAGGTATACAACTCCAAAACTTCTTCTATGAATACTTGTGTGAATATGAAATGGAGTGACTATTGTCTCTAGGAAATAAATCCTTTGGAACTTAAGTGTGCTCTGGAGCATCTTGTTTCCTAGCAAATTCAAACCAGGGTATACCATATTAAAAATGTGTACTAGGCAAAGGACCCAGAGTTCATGCTAAGACATACGTGTTCCAGGAATTTTAGACTGATTGTAATGATCATGATGGAGAGGAAGAGGAGGAGGTAGTAGCTGTAGCTATAGCAGTGTTAGCAGTTACCACTGATAGAGTGCCTATGATGGCCCTAATACTATAACATGCTTTTCATGTATTCTTTTTATTGTTTTTAATCCTTATATTTGCCCTGTGAGGTGGTGGTTATTATAATCACCATTCTACATGTGAGGAGACTTAAACACAAATATGTTTAGTAAGTTGCCCAAGATCACACAGATAGCAAATTGGAAGAGCTGTGATATAAAACCTGGCAGTCTGGCTTCAAACTTTTGAGCCTATTCAATTGTGCCTCCCAATCAGGTGCTTTTCAGACATAATTTCTTTGAAATGTAAAGGGCTACAATTTTACATAGAAATTTTATATAGAAAGCCAATATGCCAAAGTTTATGGTTTTCCAATTTTTCTACCTCAGGGAACTAAAATCTGAAGGCTTTATTCCATATGTTTTAGAAATAACTATATAATTACCTCATTTACTGCTATTGCTTCCTTGAGGCCAAAATTGGAATCCTTGCTTATTTAGAAGAGTTTGTGTTTTCTCTTTTCTTCACCTCAGATTACCTCGATCAAGCTGAAATTCTGGAAGCATCTATCAAGCTTTCCCTGGTAAAAGGGAGGTGAAAAGTACTGTGTATTTTGCTGTAAAGGTTGTTTGGAGGTATGCTCAAAACAGGACATTTTCAATCTGTTCTTCTTTTTAAATTGTATTTATTTATTTGACACAGAGAGAGAGACCACAAGTAGGCAGAGAGCAGGCAGAGAGAGTGGGGGAAGCAGGCTCCCGCTGAGCAAAGAGCCCGATGCAGGGCTGGACCCCAGGACCCTGAGATCATGAACTGAGCTGGAGGCAGAAGCTTACCCCACTGAGCCACCCAGGCACCCTCAATCTGTTCTTTTTTTAAATTTAAATTCAATTAGCCAACATATAGTACATCATTAGTTTCAGATGTAGAGTTCAATAATTCATAAGTTGCATATAACAGTTCCCAGTGCTCATCACATCATGTGCTCAGTCACCCTGTTACCCAAATCCCTCATCCACCTCCCCTCTAGCAACCCTTAGTTTCTTTCCCATAGTTAAGAATTTCTCATGATCTGCCTCCCTCTCTGACTTCTTCCCCATTCCATTTTTCCTCCCTTCCCCTATGATCCTCTGCACTGTTTCTTATATTTCTCATATGAGTGAACCTACATGATAATTGTCTTTCTCTGATTGACTTATTTTGCTTAGCCTAATACTGTCCAGTTTCATCCACATTTATGTAAATGGTAAGATTTCATCCTTTCTGATGGCTAATATTGCATTGTGTGTATACACACACACACACACACACACACACACACACACATACCACATATTCTTTATCCATTCATCTGTCAATGGACATCTTTTTGTTTAATAATTGTGGCTTTTACTTAAAGCTATTGAAATAAAACTTTAAGTAACTGGTTTGTTGTTTGTTTACTTGTATTTAGCACTTCTGTGTAAAATTTATTATTAATAGTTAATTCTGTTTCCTTCAAATATTCTGTGGTGAAACAATGTGATGCTTGTATTTATTTATTTATTTTTTTTACTTCACATCCAGCATTTTTTTTATTTTTTATTTTATTAATGTATAATGTGTTGTTTCAGGGGTACAGGTCTGTGATTCATCACTCTTACACAATTCACAGCATTCACCATAGCACATACACTCCCCAATGTCCATAACCCAGCCACCCCATCCCTCCCACTCCCTTCCACTCCAGCAACCCCCAGTTTGTTTCTTGAGATTAAGAGTCTCATGGTTTGTCTCCCTCTCTGGTTTTATCTTGTTTCATTTTTTCCACTCCCTTACCCTATAATCCTTTGTCTTGTTTCTCAAATTCCTCGTATCAGTGAGATCATATGATGACTGTCTTTCTCTGATTGACTTATTTTGCTTAGCATAATACCCTCTAGTTCCATCCATGTCATTGCAAATGGCAAGATTTCATTCTTTGATGGCTGCATAATATTCAGTTGTATATATATACACCATATATTATTTATCCATTCATCTGTTGATGGATATCTAGGCTCTTTCCATAATTTGGCTATTGTGGACATTGCTGCTATAAACATTTGGGTGCATGGGTCCCTTCAGATCACTACATTTGTATCTTTAGGGTAAATACCAAGTAGTGCAATTCCTAGGTTATAGGGTGGCTCTATTTTCAACTCTTTGAGGAACCTCCACACTGTTTTCCAGAGTGGCTGTACTAGTTTGCATTCACACTAACAGTGCATGAGGATTCCCCTTTTCTCCACATCCGTGCCAACACCTGCTGTTTCTTGTATTGTTGATTTTAGCCATTTTATGGGTGTGAAGTGATATCTCACTGTAGTTTTCATTTACATTTCCCTAATGCTAAGTGCTGATGAACACCTTTTCATGTGTCTCTTGGCCATCTGAATGTCTTCTTTGGAGAAATGTCAATTCATGTCTTCTGCCCATTTTTTAAAATTGGGTTATTTGGTTTTTGGCTGCTGAGTTGTATGTATTCTTTATATATTTTGGATACTAACACTTTATCTGTTTTGTCATTTGAAAATAAGATGTTGCTTTTCAAAAGAGTAATTTGACTATGCCTGGATCTAAATTGTTTTCCAAAGAGACATATAATCAATTTTATAGTGAAAATCAATGAAAAAAATTGAAATCCTATGTACAGAATTACGCATTAAAAGCAAGTTCTGGGATACATGTGTGTTCTCGAAAGAGGGAGAAATTTTTATTCTCTGTAGTTCCCCACTGTGGCAAGACTTAGTGCTTATGAACTTTGCTTATTTTTATCTTTTTAGGGAGTAGTGTTTTTTTGTTATGCAAGCTTTAGTCAGTGATGTTGAGGCCAGATAGAAAGTAGGTAGGCAGAAAGTTTCAATGTTTAACAACACCACAGATTATAAATTCTCAGAGAAGTTTTGGGTCAGTGGTCCTCTCTGAAAATTATAATACTTATTTGTGAGTCAATTCTAAAATTATCTAGGCTCTGTTGTAATTAGAAGAAAATACAAGTGTTTAAAGCTACCTACTGCCTACTCCTTCAGATTGGGAGAGATCATCCTGGTACATTATTTACCATGCTTGATTTTGTTCTTCAGCTCAGTAATAGCAGGTACAATATCTCTTTTAATGGAAAGTTTCTGATTGGTAAAAAAACAAATTTATATAGACTCCTGTCAGTAATGGACCTTGAAGCAATTACTTCTTAAAACTACTCTCAAGAGAATAGATCAGGGATTAACAAACTTTTTCTATAAAATGCCATAAATGAGCCATATGGTCTCTGTGATAATTATTCAAATCTGCCATTCCAACATCAAAACAGTGAAAGACAGTACATGTAATTTTTATGTATCATGAAATATCCTTCTCTTTATTTTTCAACCATTTGATAATATAAACTTGCAGATTATACATAAAGTGATTATAGGACAAATTTTGCCTATGGATTACATTTTGCAATCCTCTGCGATATAAAAAATGAATTTTTATGATGATCTTTACATCCTTTCATGCTTCTCATGCCTTTTAACCCTTGCCATAAAATGAAACTGAAAAGATCAGGTCTTGTCTGAAAGTAAAGGTAGAAACTATTGGATGATCTATAGATGTTTCCTAATGAAACTAATCAAATTATTATTTCAAAAGACAGTATTAACAGCACCATTATAATAATAGAACCAGATCAAAAAAGGGGTGTGAATCAGAATCAGACTATAAAGGCATTATTTCTAGCATATATGTCCATTACAGGCCCAGCAACTAGAGTTGATGGATCAGAGTATGAGTAAGAGTATGAGTAAGGATGTTCTTTCGAAAAAACACATTGGACAGCTAAAACTGTAGCATTATGGATCCTGGGTAATCAGGTTCCAATTTTCTGTTAGTGAAAAGTCTTGGCTTTGTATGGAATTACTTTGTTAGGATATATGATTATGATCCTTTTTGTGGATACAATGGAAAACAAATAAATTCAAGTGCTTTTTCCCCTGTGATTAAAACTATATTCTAGGAGGTTTTTTTATTTATTAATTTATTCATTCAATAAATATTTATTGAGGGGTGCCTGGGTGGATCATTCAATTAAGTGTCTGCCTTCAGCTCAGGTCATGATCCCAGGCTCCTGGAATTGAGTCTCATGTCAGTCTCCCTGCTCAACAGTGATTTTGCTTCTCCTTCTCCCTCTGCCCTCTCCCCGCTCATGATCTCTCTCTCTCTCAAAGAAAATCTTAAAAAGCACTGGGAGTGGTGAAAAAACTTTGAATTCTGTTACGCTGAAAAGAAATTAAAAAAAGAAATAAAATAAAATGGCAGAAAAAATAAATGAATGAATGAATAAATAAATATTTATTTAATTATCAATAATCAATTAATATTTAAATAAATCATTAAAACAAATATCACTAATTATTTATTAATTATTATTAATTAATATAAAATTATTAATAATAAATTAAATAAAAATATTTATTTATTTATTTTTTGAGATCCCACCCATATGCACCAGGCACTATTATAATCATTTGATACATATGATTTCATTCAGTCCCTTGCATCAATCCCCCCTTTTCAGGTGAATACAACAAAATATAGAGAGGTTAAATGACTTTCCCAAGGTCACCAAGATGGTATGTTGTAGTTATTAAATAACTAATCTGTGTTGGGACCAATACAGGGCAGTGGCCTACTACTATAAGAACACATGTAATATTGGCGTTCTGGAGACAAGACTGATTTAAAGTGAAGAAAGAATTGGAGTAATGGCAAGTATAGCTCATTTATTTTTGTTAAATGGAAGTCCATACTTCTAAATTATGATCTTCTGTGTGTGTGTGTGTGTGTGTGTGTGTGTGTGTGTGTGTGTGTATAATGTTTAGAGCTCTATACTTTGGTTGGTATAACAATTCTGATATGTAATCCTAAATTCTCTCTTGATACCTTTCTTCCATCCTCTTTCATGCCAAATTCAACTCCCTTATAAAGACTTGAAGACATCCCCCCCCAGAGCAGGCAGATTTTTTCAAACAGCTGACTTCCTTAGTGAAAGATTGGTCCATACTTGTCAATATGAACTCTAAGGATTGGAACTATTCCCAGGGCACAGTTACAGTCAGTTTTGTAATTCTTGGGCACAGCTTATGATCCCTAACAGTAGATAGAGAGGTCCCTTGGAAAAGAGATGCCAAATTCCATTATGAAGTATCAGGGTTAGGATTAGCCTTTCTTCAACGTATCTACAGGAACCAGTGCTTTTAATTGGTTATTATATTGTTCAGTACAGAATTTGAACACTCTGGTTTTATTGACAGTTATGTAGGGTATTTCTCTTGGGTTAATCTGTATAGGCCCAGATTGCTGAGCTATGTAAAGCAAGTATTCGAGTCAAAAGAAAGAATTCCTAACTTTTTATTTGGTTTGTAGGCAGTTTAGTTTAGTTAGTAGGATCAGAGAACTGTGGAAATAGATTGTCTTAGTTAAACTAACTCTACTGTAAACTGTGTGACCTTGGCCAGTTTACTTAATATGTCTGTGCCTTAGTTTCCACATCAGTGAAATTGGTATAATAGTTCCTACCTTACAAGATTTTAGTGAAGATTAAGTGAGTTAATACTTGTAAAACAGAACAGTGTCGGACTTACAGTAAGATCTCTTTAAGGCTTACCTATAATTCTTTCCATGATTTTATAAGTTATGTCATTGACTTGATCAAAAAGGAACTCTGAGGCTTAACCTGCTCAGAAAGTACAGTAGATAGACTAAATAGCACTGATCTAGGAGTCAGAATGTCCTTATTTGAGTCCTGGCTCTGCCACTTGTAACATGTATGACTTTGGAAAAAGAAGCTCTGACATGAGAGTGTAAATAATGAGAAGGTTATTAAACCTTCTCTTCAAATCCATCAGACCATAAATGATGGGTTTGAAGAGAAGATCTAGAAAAAGATTAGGGTAAGGAGATAGGGAAACATCATTCTTAGACCAGGATAAAACAGAGAACATTATCTTGGTCTAATACATCAATAGCCTTTAACATTATAGACATCTGTCTTTAAACCTCATTTCCAGTACCTTTTAGCTAAGTAACATTTTAAGTAAATCACTTATCTTCTCATCTCTACAGAGTGGATCATAAATAATGCCTTGTCATGGAATCGTCCAAGTGAAAATAATTAATGCTTATAAAAATTAGAAAAAAATGATGTTTGCACATAACAAAGGTTCAATAGATGTTTATTATTATTATTACTATAATTATTAATTATCATCATCATCATTATCATTATCTTTTGGACTTCATGTTAAAGATGAAGATCCTGAAGCCCAGGAGAGGTGATTTTACAAACGCACAAAGTTAATAAGTAACTGAAGTGCAGATCCCTGACATCTGAGTCACTAATCCTTCTGTTGCAGCAAGCTTCCTCTTAATTTACTGTGTAAATAGAGCTTGTTAATTTTTGCATTATATATAGAATATCCATGGGGAGCAGAACCCCTCCTTTTCTATTTTGGAGGCTATTTCTTGCTAATGGGAAGTTTACTCTTACTCTCTTCCATGCCTGGGGATGGGGGAACTCCATTGCCGGCCCATGGACCCATCTGTAGATGTTAATTACCATTGGTGACCATGTGCAATAATCTACATGAGATTTGATATTACCTCAGCCCTCACTGAAGTGCTCTTACAGGATTATTTCCCAGTGTTAATCTTTCCCTGAGGACTTCTTGCTCCATCAGTCTTCCCCAGACCAATGTGTTGGGCTATAAATAAAATAGGCAGTGTTTCTTAATTGAGAATAAACCAACTCTTAGAACAATAATATAGCTTGGAGAAACTGAGGTTCGATATCCTTGTGTCAAACAAGGGGAAGTCTTTTTAGGTTTGGGCCTTTGAAGAAGAGAGTCTTTCTACTCACCTTCCCTTCCATTCTACACAGACCACTCTTTCAATTCCCCTAGATTTGTGTCCTGTCCCTCTCCTTCCCAAAACCTACTTCATTTATGGAAAGGCATATTTTTATTCTACAGTTTCTTCTTGTATTTTGACAAGCTGAATTTTTTAGTTTTTTCCCAAGTGATTAATGAATTTTTCCTCTGCTTCAGAGAGTGGAAGGGACTGCCTCTAGTCTAGTCAAATCTCTGATTCAAGTTCAGTCCTCCTGGCAGAGAGAGCCTGGGGTTATTTTCTCACTAAATGCCCTAAGAATTAAGCATTAGAGACAATTTAATCTATCCTGCCTAAAAATAACACTTTTTCCTAGCAGTAGGGTTTTCCCTGGCTCCTAAAAAAAATAAAATAAAATAAACCACAAAAATAAAAGCAGAAAAAAAGAGTCTGCTGTTATTAGGCTAAGAAACATTTGCCTCTTTTTAAAGTATGCCTTGAATTATAAGACCTACCATATCAAGTATTTCTCAAGGTGAAGGTCACTCAGTTGGACCAATGTATAGGAATATAATTATCCCTACTAGTAAAACATTTAAGTAGGCATCTCTGGAATATTTGGACACTGACATCAAGAATATGTCCACTTAAATCATCCTGTCCTGTATACACTGAGGTATTTTGATACAGATACTACAACAACTTATTCAAAGATTATAGGCTTACTCTGGATAAATTGTCATTTTACAGATACTGGATTATCAGGCTAGGTCTACACCAGCAAAATGAAGGTGATAAACTGAGTTAATTACATTTCAATTGCTTCAGTTTCCTGGACCTATCACATAAAAACTTATTTTGGCTTGAATTATTTGGATAAATTTCTCAGTTTAAAATTCCCCTCTGACAATAGAGCCCTAAAGGCTTTGAGTCCAGTAAGCATTAGTTACAGGCATGATAGAAAAAAAAATGTGCATGGGCCTTGGCACCACATTACTTTATTAAGTCTCCTTGTAGTGCCATGTTGGAATATATTAATGGTGAAATGCAGCACCATTTTCTTAGAAAAGAAGAAAGAAAGTAGCTAATAAAGATGATGGGTGCACTGAAAAAGATGAGTGGAAGCAAAAACCACTTTTTCTCTGGGTAAGAATAAGGAGAACTGACTACAAGTCTTACTATCACTTATTATCATTAGTGATGCTATCACTAGAAATTGATTGATTTGCTTCCATCTTTATTTTGTAAGTTGTAGTGAATTAAGATATGAGTACAAGACAGGTAAAACCTGTTGCAGGCAACATGATTAAGTAAATCAGCTTTGAGTGCTGTGTTCCTCTTTCCCTTATTTTGCTTTTCCTAGTGTCTTCATAGACATCCAGAACATTTCTCTTTGCTATACTGTCCTTTTTCACATCTGCCTATGTCACTCATCACTCTAGGGTCTGCTTCTTAATAAGCTTTCTAAAAACTACATCTGCACTATCCTTCATTCAAAAGAACGAGTCAAGTGGGCTTTCCAGTCATTGTAGTAGAACTAGTAAGAGAGAAACTTAAGATCAGGGATGTATTTTCAGTATCCATCAACTCATCACATAGAAGTAACTACCTAGCTTATCTATATATAAAGATGAATCGAGACATGGGCTATGTTTAGTATGTAGCAAAATACACAGAAAGAACATAAAGCATTTGGTTAGGTGTGTGGATATATATTTTGCTGTGCTGTTCCTTGAGTTTGAGCTTGTATTTACAATATTTAAACCTTAACTAGAAGACTTTTTCAGATAGAGCCAAGAAAGCAATGCTTTGTGAACTTAAATGCCCTGAATGAATCACCCTAGAGAATCTTATTAAAAAGGCACATTTAGGGGCACCTGGATAGCTCAGTTTGTTAAGCAGCTGCCTTCAGCTCAGGTCATGATCCCAGGTCCTGGGATGGAGCTCCACATCAGGCTCCTTGCTCAGTGGGGAGTGTGTTTGTCCCACTCCATCTGCCCCTCCTGCTCGTGCTCTCTTTCTCTCTCTCTCTTTCTCTCTCTCAAATAAATAAATACAATCTTAAAAATAGATCAAATGCAGATTTATAGTCATTCTCAGATGGGACCCGAGGTTCTGCACATCTAGCAAGTTTCTAGATGATGCAGATGCAGCTGGTGGGTGGGCCACACTGAATAGCATAAGTTTTTCATAAAAGCTATTCTCAAAATGGATCCCATGGAGCCTAAGATTGTATGTAGTTGCCTCAGGGACTCAGAAGGGTGAACGGTAGCCAAGGACATGATACTCTAGACAGTTCTTCCTTCAATTAAAAAAAAAAATGCTCTACCGGGGCCCTTGAGTATCTCAGTGGGTTAGGTGTCCAACTCTTGGATTCAGCTCAGGTCATGATATCATGGGTTGTGAGATTGGGCCCATGTTGGGCTCCATGCTCGGCAGGGAGTCTGCTTGAATATTTTCTTCCTTTGCCCCGCCCACACTCTCTCTCTCTCAAAAAATAAATCTTTAAGAAGAATACTCTACTTTTAAACGTTTAATATACAGTCAACTCTTGAACCACATGTGTTTGAATTGCATGGGCCCACTTATACATAGACTTTTTTGGATAACTATAGTAGAATGCTATAAATGTATTTTCTCTTCTTTATGATTTTCTTCAGTTTACTTTATTATAAGAATACAGTATATAATATATAAAACATGCAAAATATGTGTTAATTGACTGTTTATATTATTGGTGAGCTTTCTAGTCAACTCTAGGGTATGAGTAGTTAAGATATGGGGAGTAAATGATTTACACAGGTTTTTTACTGTATGAAGGGTCAGTGCCTCTAAACCCTGTGCTGTTCAAGGAGTCCTGAACTGCAATAGAGTCCTGTATAAGATTTTATTAGCTAATATAGTTTGGTTGCTAAAGACACAAAGAACAATAAAACACTCATATCAAGTATTTCACAAGGTAAAGGTCATTCAGTTGGACTAATTTATAGGAATAAAATTGACTCTGGCAATGAAATATTGGTAGATATCTTCGGGATATTTGAATACCAATGTGAATATTCCCTTATTAAACTCCTAATTTCCTACTTGGCCTATCCAAATGGAAAAGTAGATTTGGACATGGTTCTACTGCTAACTGATTTGTTGTTATATGGGAAAGAAGATAGAATTAGATGTAAGGAGATCTTCCTTTTAGTTATGGCACTATATTAATGTATGGATGGCCTAGAACAGATTCTCATCTCCTTAAGTATGTCTTCTCCTTGTTAAAGGAAGGAAATGATCCCTACATAATAACCCCACAAGATTGTTTGAAGATGGAATAAAATGATAGGTAGACTGTAGTCAAAGGCAGAAAGATGGAGAACTGTTAGGCGACTACTGCAATAATCAAGGGGAGAGAAGATGATAGCTTGGCTAGCATAGTAGAGATTAAAATGGTGATTAATACTAGTGAATAACCTTAGTTGTAACACTTACTTGGAGGAGAGGAATCACCTGACCTAGTCCTCCCTGAGTTTCTATTACACAGTATCATGAGATATGGTATGATGGTGTTTGTTTTAAGCCAAAAAAAATTGGCATAATTTTGGCACAATTTGTTTTGAAGTAATATATGGTGTTAAGCCACTAAAGGATTCTAAACAGATCAGATACACATCAAATTCTTAGGAAAAGTCACATATTTGATGAAACACTGAAATAACTGTTTATAAAACCTAAAGAGACTAGCACATAGCAGTCACACAAAAAATGAATAAGCCCAATGTGTAAGTAGCAATTTAGATTTTACTACTTTCTGTGGGGGGTGTGTGTGTGTGAAATGGGGTGCCTTGTCGAGGTTGCTGTGTTAGTAGACAAATAAGTACTGAATAGTTAGAGAAGACCCAACTTTCAACCATCCCATAGGACTTAAATTTTTCTTACTGGTCACATTGGCAGGAGATTTGGCAGGGAAGATACTTTGAGTCATTTATAGTTGCCAGCATCTCACTCTTTATTTATTATTTTTTTAAGATTTTATTTATTTGATAGAGATCACAAGTAGGCAGAGAGGCAGGCAGAGAGAGAGGAGGAAGCAGGCTCCATGCGGAGCAGAGAACCCGATGTGGGGCTTGATCCCAGAACCCTGGGATCATGACCTGAGCCAAAGGCAGAGGCTTTAACCCACTGACACAACCAGGAGCCCCAGCATCTTGCTCTTTAGAGATCAAATTCCAAATTCCCTCCAATCCTTGGCATGTATTGCTAGTGGATTATTCACTTTGAATTTACTTGTAGCTTCCCTGTAGAGCAGTGAAAATCAGGAAGTTGAGAAAAATAAAATATTGCCCTATATGCACAAGTTATTTTCAACAAAATGTCAGTTTTAGAAGGTGCAGTAAACTATGAAATGTAACATCTGACTACTTGGTGAATGTTTAAATCCCTAAAAGCCCATTGCAACCTGGAATATGAACCATGAGGGCATACTTTATCAGAGAGCAATTTCAACATTTTTCTTCTCATAAAATACCCCAATACATATTTACACCTGCTATCATTTTTTTTTATTTGATTATCTCTTTTTTGGGTGTTAAGTTTGAGAAGTTCTTTATAGATCTTGGATATCAGCCCTTTATTTGTAGTGTCATTTATGAAGATCTTCTCCCCCATTCTGTGGGTTGCCTCTTTTTTTGTTGACCATTTCCTTTGCTGTGCAGAGCTTTTTATCTTTATGAAGTCCCCAAAATTTATTTTTGTTTTTGTTTCCCTTGCGTTTGGAAATGGGTCTTGAAAGAAGTTGCTGTGGCCAATGTCAAAGAGGATACTGCCTACATTATCCTCTAGGATTTTGATGGATTCCTGCCTCATATTGAGGTCTTTTATCCATTTTGAGTTTATCTTTGTGTATGGTGTAAGAGAATGGTCCAGTTCCATCCTTCTATAGATAGCTGTCCAATTTTCCCAGCACTGTTTATTGAAAAGACTATCTTTTTTCCATTAGATATTTTTTCCTGCTTTGTTGAAGATTATTTGGCCATAGAGTTGAGGATCCATATCTGGGCGCTCCACTCTGTTCTATTGGGCTATGTGTCTGTTTTTGTGCCAGTACCGTGCTGTCTTAGTGATCGCAGCTTTGTAATATAGCTTGCAATCAGGCAATGTGATGCCCACAGCCTTGTTTTTCTTTTTCAACATTTCCTTGGCAATTCAGTGTCTTTTCTGGTTCCATACAAATTTTAGGATTGTTTGTTCCAGCACTTTGAAAAATGCCAATGGTATTTTGATCAGAATGACGTTGAAGGTATGGATTGCTCTGGGCAGCATAGACATTTTAACAATGTTTATTTTTCTGATCCATGAGCATGGAATGTTTTTCCATCTTTTTGTGTCTTCTTCAATTTCTTTCATGAGTGTTCTATGGTTCTTCAAGTATAGATCCTTTACATCCTTGGTTAGGTTTATTCCAAGATATCTTATGGTTTTTTTGTGCTATTGTAAATGGAATCAATTCTCTAATTTCTCTTTCTACAGTTTCATTGTTAGTGTATAAGAAAGCAATTGATTTCTATGCATTGATTTTGTATCCTGCCACATTATTGAATTGTTGTATGAGTTCTAGTAGTTTGGGGGTGGAGTCTTTTGGGTTTTCCATGTAAAGTATCATATTATCTGCAAAGAAAGTTTGACTTCTTTGCCAATTTGGATATCCTTTATTTCTTTTTTGTTTTCTGATTGCTGTTGCTAGGGCTTCTAGTACTATGTTGAACAATAGTAGCAAGAGTGTGCATCCTTGTCGTGTTCCTGATCTCAGTGGAAAGCTCTCAGCTTTTACCCATTGAGAATGATATTTGTTGTGGATTTTTCATAGATGGATTTTATGAAACTGAGGCATGTTCCCTCCATCCCAATATTCCAAAGAGTTTAAATCAGGGAAAGATTCTTTATTTTGTCAAAAGCTTTTTCTGCATCAATTGAGAGGACCATTTGGTTCTTCCTTCTCTTACTAATTTGTTCTATCACTTTGATTGGTTTGTGAATGTTGAATCACCCTTGTAGCCTTGGGTTAAATCCCACCTGGTAGTGGTGGATAATCTTTTTAAGGTATGGTTGGATCATGTTAGCTAGGATCTTGTTGAGAATCTTGGCATCCATATTCATCAGGGATATTTGTCTTAAAGTCTCCTTTTTGATGGGGTCTTTGTCTTGTGTGGGGATCAAGGTAATGCTGGCCTCATTGAAATAGTCTGGAAGTTTTCCTTCTGTTTCTACTTTTTTGAAACAGCTTCAGGAGAATAGGTATTGTTTCTTTTTTGAATGCTTGGTAAAATTCCCCAGGGAATCCATCAGGTCCTGGGCTCTTGTTTTTTTGGGAGGTTTTGATCACTACTTCAATCTCGTTACTACATATTGGTTTATTCATGCTGTCAATTTCTTCCTGTTTCAGTCTTAGAAGTTTATAGGTTTCCAGGAAGGTATCCATTTCTTCCATGTTGCTGAACATATTAGCATATAGCTGTTGATAATAATTTCTGTTGATTGTTACTATTTCCGTGGTGTTAGTTCTAATCTCCCCCCTTTCATTCATAATTTTGTTAATTTGAGTCCTTTTTCTTTTCTTTTGGATAAGTTCAGCCATTGGCTTATTGATCTTATTAATTCTTTCAAAGAACCAGCTTCTAGTTTTATTGGTGTGTTCTACTGTATTTCTGGTTTCTAATTCATTGATCTCTGTTCTAATCTTGATTATTCCCCTTCTTATGTGTGGAGTTGGCTTAATTTGTTGTTGATTTTCCAGTTCTTTATGGTGTAAAGAGAGTTTGTGTATTAGGGATTTCTCTAGTTTTTTTTAGTGAGGCTTGGATGGCTATGCTTTCCCCCCTTAGGACTGCCATATCCCATAGGTTTTAGATAGATGTGTTTTCATTCTCATTGGTTTCTATGAGTTGTTTAAGTTATTCTTTTATTTCCTGGTTGACCTAAACATTCTTGAGCAGACTGGTCTTTAGCTTCCAAGTGTTTGAATTCCTTCCAAACTTTTTCTTGTGATTGAGTTCCAGTTTCAAGCCACTGTGGTCTGAGAATATGTGGGGAATAATCTCAATCTTTTGGTATCAGTTGAGACCTGATTTGTTACCCTGTATGTGGTCTATTCTGGAGAAAATTCCATGCGTACTCTAGAAGAATGAGTATTCTGTTGTTTTAGAGGGAATGTTCTGTATTTATCTATGAAGTTCTTCTGGTCCAGTGTGTCATTCAAAGTTCTTGTTTCTTTATTGATTTTCTGATTGGATGTTCTGTCTATTGCTGAGAGCAGACTGTTAATGTCCCCTAAAATTAATGTAGACTTATCAGTGTATCTCTTTATTTTGGTTAACAATTGGCTTATGTAGTTGTCTGCTCCCATGTTGGTGGCATAGATATTTACAATCTTAGATCTTCTTGTTGGATAGACCCTTTAAGAATGATGTAGTGTTCTTCTGTATCTCTGAATACAGTGTTTAGCTTAAAATTTAATTTGTCTGATATGAAAATTGCTACCTCAGCTTTCTTTTTTGCTCTGTTAGCATGAATGATTGTTCTACATCCCTTCACTTTCAGTCTGAATGTATCTTTAAGTTCAAAATGAGTCTCTTGAAGACAGCATATGGATGGGTCCTGTCTTTATATCCAGTCTGCAACTCTGTGCCATTTCTTGGGAGTATTTAGGCCATTCACGTTGAGAGTGATTATTGAATGATATGATTTCATTGTCATCATGTTGCTTGTGAGGTCCTTGTTTCTATTGATTGTCTCTGTATATTTCTATTCAGTAATAGAATTCTTTTTTTAAGCTTTTTTTTTACAAAAAAAGATTTTATTTATTTATTTGAGAGAGAGAGAGAGCACAAGAGGAGAGAAAGTCAGAGGGAGAAGCAGACTCCCCATGGAGCTAGAAGCCTGATGTGGGACTTGATCCCGGGACTCCAGGATCATGACCCAAGCTGAAGGCAGTGGCTTAACCAACTGAGCCACCCAGGCACCCCTGGAGTAAGTTTTTTTTTTTTTTTAATTTTTATTTTTTATAAACATACTTTTATCCCCAGGAGTACATGTCTGTGAATCGCCAGGTTTACACACTTCACAGCACTAACCATAGCACATACCCTCCCCAATGTCCATTACCCCACCCACCTTTCCCGACCCCCTCCCCCCAGCAACCCTCAGTTTGTTTTGTGAGATTAAGAGTCACTTATGGTTTGTCTCCCTCCCAATCCCATCTTG
The DNA here is from genome assembly GCA_004024625.1 of Mellivora capensis. Lineage (NCBI taxonomy): Eukaryota > Metazoa > Chordata > Mammalia > Carnivora > Mustelidae > Mellivora > Mellivora capensis. Next base: position 9 of record PISX010025592.1, on the reverse strand, counting down.
TTTCTTTTC
>PISX010025591.1:0-25882 GCA_004024625.1 Mellivora capensis | reverse complement strand
TCAGTCCTATATAATACCCGGTGATCATTACATCACATGCCCTCCTTAATGCCCATCACCCAGTTACCCCATCCCCCCACCCTACCCGCCTCCAGTAACCCTCAGATTGTTTCCTATGATTAAGAGTCTCTTATGGTTTGTCTCCCTCTCTGATTTCATGTTGTTTTATTTTTCCCTCCCTTCTATGATCCGCTGTTTTGCTTCTTAAATTCCACAATGAATGAGATCATATGATAATTGTCTTTCTCTGATTGACTTATTTCACTTAATATAATACCCTCTAGTTCTATAATGAGATACCATGTCACAAAGGTCAGAATGGTTAAAACTAACAAGTCAGGAAAATAGATGTTGGCATGGATGCAGAAAAAGAGGAACCTTTCTGTACTACTGGTGGGAAGGCAAGTTTGTGCAGCATTGTGGAAAACAGTATGGAGGCACAGACATGTACCCCTGGGGATAAAAATATGTTTATAAAAAATAAAAATTAAAAAAAAAACAGTATGGAGGTTCCTCAAAAAGTTAAAAATAGAGCTACCCTATGAACTAATTGGAATTTTTAAAAATGTTTAAATGACCAGAGATCATGTGAAATAATAAAAAAGTCAGAAGACAGAACAACTAGAAAACAAAATAATAGAAAACGGTTAGTGTTCAGTTTTACCTGCATATAACTTAATATCTTACCATAAAGATAATTGCTCCACCTTGATTGATTCTTTACAAAGCCACGTTAATTGATCCTTTGCACCTTATTAGGTACTGAGGGGCATTCCTTCATTTTGTTTTAAGCTAGCATTTTTCAGATACCTAAATTGAAACGTTTGCTATAGAGTTACTTGAATTATCACTTTCTTTATTTAAAGATGACACAACTATTTCTCTTTGTAAATATATAAAAACAGTTCCATTTTCAAAAATAAAAACTAACTTTATTATATCAACGTTCAGAAAATTGCTCGTGGGAAATACCAGTATTTGAAAAACATTGAAATTTATTAAATATGTGAAGGAAAAGCTGATGACAAACATATTTAAGCAAGCAATATCTTTAAAAAATACTTTTAGGTTTTTTAAAAATACAGTCATGGGGTGCCTGGATGGCTCAGTCAGATAAGTGTCTGCCTTCAGCTCATGTCATGAGCTCAGGGTCCCAGGACTGAGTCTGCATCAGCCTCCCTGCTCAGCTGGGAGTCTGCTTCTCCCTTTCCCTCCCCCTGCTCATTCTCTCTCTCATACTCGCTCTCTCTCAAATAAAAAAATAAAATCTTTTTTAAAAAATACACTGTCATAAAGTATGTACTTTCTTCTGTTCTTATAAAATTACATGTTCTTATAAAATTACATAAAAAGTATATATTTGTAAATGTGTATATATGTTTTTACATCATGCCTCTTATTAGAGTTTGAGATTTTTTTTTTAATTTATTTGACAGACAGAGATCACAAGCAGGCAGAGAGGCAGGCAGAGAGAGAAGGAAGCAGGCTCCCCGCTGAGCAGAGAGCCCGATGCAGGGCTCGATCCAGAGAGCCCGATGCAGGGCTCGATCCCAGGACCCCGGGATCATGACCTGAGCTGAAGGCAGAGGCTTTAACCCACTGAGCCACCCAGGCGCCCGCGAGATTTTTAAATAAAGAGATTAACTCTCTTTGTATGTAACCTTTGGGGGGTCCTAATGTTATTTCAGCTGCAAATTATATCATCATCTGAGCTTTCAGGAAGTTTTCATCTCTTTGCTTGTGGAGAGCCTTGCCTCAATGTTAATGGCTGCTGATGGATCAGGTGGTGTTTGCTGAAGGTTAAGGTGACTGAGTGTGACAACTTCTTAAAATAAGACAACAGTGAAATTTGCCCCTTCAACCGATTCTTCCTTTCACGAATGTGTTCTCTGTAACATGTGATGCTGTTTGATAGTGTTTTAGCCACAGTAAAACTTCTTTCAAAATTGGATTCAATCTTCTCAAACCCTCCTGCTGCTTTATCAACTCAGCTAATGTAGTATTCTAAATCCTTCATTGTCATTTCAACAATATTCACAACATCTTCATCAGGAGTAGATTCCATCTCAAGAAACCACTTTCTTTGCTCCTCCATAGGAAATAACTCCTCATCTGTAAGAGTTTTATCATGACATTGTAGCAATTCAGTCACATCTTCTGACCCACTTCTAATTCTGGTTCTCTTGTTATTTCCACGACATCTGCAGTTACTTCCTCCACTGAAGTCTTGAACTCCTCAATGTCATGCATGAGGGTTGGAACCAACTTCTTTCAAATGCCTATTCATGCTGATATTTTGACCTATTCCCATGAATTATGAATGTTCTTAATGGCATTGGGAAGGTCAATCCTTCCCAGAACTTCCAAATTTACTTTGCCCAGATCCATCAGAGGAATCACTATCTGGCAGCTGTAGCTGAGTGGAATGTATTTATTAAATAATAAGACTTGAAAGCCAAAATTACTCCTTGATCCATGGGCTGCAAGCATGCTAACATGAATCTCATTGTATATCTCCATCAAATTTCAGGTACACTGCCAATGAGCAGTAACATTTTGGAAAGGAACTTTTTTCTGAGCAGTAAGTAGATCTCAACAATGGGCTTAAAATATTCAGGAAACTGTGTTGTGAACAGATGTGCTGTCATCCAAGTTTTGTTTTCCCATTTCTAGAGCACAGCATAATTCACAAGGGCCCCAGGGTTTTCACAGTGGTAGAGGAGCACTGACTTCAGTTTAAAGTCACCACCTGCGTTAGCCCCTACCAAGAGAGTCGACCTGTCCTTTGAAGCTTTATGCCAGGCATGGACTTTTCTCTAGCTATGGAAGTCTCAGATGGCATCTTCTTCCATCTTCTTCAGAAGGCTGTTTCATCTACACTAAAAATCTGTTGTTTAGTGTAAGCACCTTCATTAATGATCTAAACTAAATCTTCTGGAGAACTTGCTTAGCTTCTATATCCCTACTTGCCGGTTCACCTCACACTTTTGATATTATGCAGACAGCTTCTTTCCTTAAATCTCACAAACCCACCTCTGCTAGCTTCAGACTTTTCTTTTGCAGCTTCTTTACCTCTTTCAGCCTCCACAGAATTGAAGAAGAGTTAGAGCCCTGCTCTGGATTAGGCATTGGCCTGGGGCTGTTTTGCCTGGTGTGGTTTTCTTACCATTTCATTAAAATTTTCTCCATATGAGAAATAAGGCTGTTTTGCTTTCTTACCATTCGTGTATTCACTGGAGTGGTGCTTGTAATTTCCTTCAAGAACTCTTCCTTTGCATTATTTATTTATTTGACACAGAGAGAGTGTGCACAAGCAGGCAGAGCTACAGGGAGAGGAAGAAACAGGCTGAGCAGAGAGCCTGACATGTGGCTTGATCCCAGGACCCTGGGATCATGACCTGAGCTGAAGGCAGATTCTTAAGGAAAGGTGCCCCTTTCCTTTGCATTCACATCTTGGCTAACTGCTGCAAGAGGCCTAGCTTTTGGCTTATCTCAGCTTCTGATGTATCCTCCTCACTAAGCTTAATCATTTCTGACTTTCAATTTAAAGTGACAGAGCTGTGACTCTTCCTTTCACTTGAACACTTACAAGCCACTGTGGGGTTATTAATTGGCCTAATTCCAATATTGTTGTGTCTCAGGGAAGAGGGAGGCCTGAGCAGAGGTACTAGCAGTCTGATAAGCGGCCCCTTCCCGCTCTTCTGCCCTCAAGTTACCTTTCCTTGTTCTGTGTCACTTTACTATTTACTGGGCTTTCCCCCTGTGACCCCCAGGTGCTGAGGTAAAGCTGGGCTGAATGTGGTGGCCAATACAATGTTACCAGGATTGGACTCCTTCAAAACCAGTACTGTGAGATGCAAATAAATGCTAGATTTTTAAAAAGAGAGAAAGAAGGAGGGAGGTGAGAAAAGAAAGGGAAGAAGAGAGAAAGTAAGAGAGAGAGAAAGAAGGAGTGGGGCGAGAAAGTTTGGCTAATACTGGTTTACATAAAGCTCCACATACCACAGGTCTTCATAGTTCTTTGTTTTTTAAAGATTTTGTTTATTCATTTGAGAAAGAGTGAGAGAAGGCATGAGAGGGGAGAAGGTCAGAGGGAGAAGCAGACTTCCCGTGGAGCTGGGAACCCAATGTGGGACTCAGTCCTGGGACTCCAGAATCACGACCTGAGCCAAAGGCAGTCGCTTAACAAACTGAGTCACCCAGGCGCACCCCCCACTTTTTTTTTTTTTTTTTTTTTAAGATTCATAGTTCTTGTATAGTGCTTCTCTAACAAGGGATCTAATGGCAATGTTCCCGAGGCTGGCAGACCAAGGAAGACTTTTTTTCACAGATCATCATTCAGACTCATGGGAAAATATAGCTATGGTGCTGTGGGTCCATGTGGGGATGAAGGGTGGGCAGAGAGCTATGGAAAGAGAAGTGTAGCCAGGGTTGTGGAGACCAGTCAGGAATTGCCTCTGTCTCAAAGAAACTTTCCAGAATATTCTGATATACCACTTTTCTCCTCCCCACCCTCCTCAATTAAAAATCTCTGGTGATTTCTAAAAACTCAATTACACAAGAATCTTCCAAGAGCTTTCTGATGCAGAGGCATGGGCTATACTCAGAGATGTAGGATATCCAAGGTGAACACGATAACTACATTCAAAACTTGCCTCCCAGTTGCTTCTGAGGTGTATGGCCTCATTCGAAGAACCACTGTCCTAGAAGGTATTAAGGGCAGCAGATGTTGTGTTGTCTAAACTCGGTCATAATTGCTAAGAAATGAGCTCATGATTCAGAAGTGGCACAGATTAAATCATAAGATCTAATCAGCCTTTAGGGCAAATTAAAAAAATCAATTCTTTTACTTTTAAAGTTAATTGAAATTTTTTTCCTTTTCAAAATTTCGGTTCCAAATTTTCTCCTAAAAGTCAATTGCAAAATTCAGTTCCAAATTTTCTCCTAAAAGTCAATTGCATCTAATGACTTTAGTAGCCTACGGGGCATTAAAAACTGAGTAATCCTCAGTTCCAACTGCAAGAGGCTTATATCCAAATAGTATAATATTATACTATACAAATATAATCTCTGTATATATTTTATACATATTATATGCATAAACTAATACAAGTCACAATATGAGGAATGTTGTAGGAGAAGAAAAATTCTGTCTTGTGCTTAAAGGGGAAAAAAATCATTACTGAATGAGATAATCTAACCAAAGAGGCTGACAATAATTCCAGGTAAATCCTATTTTAATAATATTTTAATTTTATTAATATGTATAAAACTATACACTTTCAAACATGATATAATGTTTTCACTACTATTTCTTGGTAGCTTATGTTGACAGAGAATTAGAGTTGTAACAAATGGCTAAACTCCAAGACATGTTACTTCCCACTTCAGTGATGTTCTTTTTTTTTTTTTTTTTTTTTTTACGATTTTATTTATTTATATGAATGAGAGAAAGCACAAGCAAGGGGAGTGGCAGAGGGAGACTCTGCGGGACTCGATCCCAGGACCCTGGGATCATGACCTGAGCCAGAGGCAGCCAGTTAACCAAGTGAACCACCCAGGAGCTTCCAGTGATGTTTTCTTCAATAGCGCACACAGGAGGGGAACACAGACTCTGAACCAATGACCTAGCCATCACTTTCTGTCTTCTGCATGGCAACAAATGTCCTAGAAATCTATTCTTGAATGCTTTAGAGCTTATTTCTAGCAATAAAAGTGAAGTCCAAAGCAGAGGGGAAACATTATAAAAGGATTTTAAAAATCCTAGTTTTCCTTGCCAATTTTATGACTGGAAGGCAGACTCCTAGGAGTGTGCCATTCCAAGGAAAGAGGAGCCATCATATGTGATCCTATCAACTTCCACTCAGAATTTCCCCACTTAGCAGCTAGGTGAATGAAGTCCTGCAAAAGCCGCTATTCAGAAATACTCTGAAGGGCAGAAGTTCATTCATGTGAGCTCATTCTGGCTCCTCATAATGAGTGTTCTAGTGATAGCACTTCCCAAGTGCTTAGCAAAATATCACACATCACCTTTCCCTTGACTTTTTCCCGTATTATTGTTTTTCCGGAAACAAACACCTTCCAGTATCTCTGCAAATAAAATATTTTAAATATTTTACCCATCTGCAAAAAAAAAAAAAAAAAAAAAAAAAAAAAAAAAAAAAAAAAAACAAAAAAAAAAACAAAAAAACAAAACCCACTGTACTTCCTTCTTGGTGATATGCAAAATAAGGAAAATTATTTTTATTATTCTTGTGGAAGAAATTTTACTCAGCTGATAGGTCTGGCTAAGTGAGCAGCTATAATAGTAACAGACTTGAAATAGAAGGGATTTAGGTTGTAACACAGAAGATTCCACTGTTATGCACACCCAAGTTCCATCAGAACGGTGGGGATGGTTGCAAAGTAAATTTAGGATTTCCATATTTTTGAACATGGAACAAAGAAACCAGAAAGTAACAGAACCAAGGAAGATAGAATTCAGAGAGATGAGAAAAGCACATTCCTGGAGGCTCCAAAGTAGCAGAGGCAAAAAAAAAAAAAAAAACAAACCCGGCTGGTATCTGGTATCTGTAAGGAACAGTCTGAATCTGTGTCCCCTCTGTGGTGCCCGGTGAGAACCACAGAAGGCAGATGGGCAAGTCACAAGGGGACTGGAACATCCTGCATCCAAGAGAAGTTAGAACTTTCTTAGAAAACCAGGAAACACCACTGTAAATCTGTGACTGGGGAGAAAAGATCTGTTAAATGAAATTGGTCTGAAGTAATGTGTTGACATTAATGTGTCTGTAGTTTGGGACTTTCCCCCACTCTTCTTCATTCCAAAGTAACATTTCTTTCTCTGAGATGTTAAAATCAAAACCAAATGGAGACCAGCCTTGAAAATTCTCTGAGCAGGGTGCTTGGGTGGCTCAGTTGGTTAAGTATCTACCTTCAGCTCAGGTCATGATCCCGAGGTCCTGGGATCGAGTCCCGCATTGGCCTCCCTGCTCCTTGGGAAGCCTGCTTCTCCCTCTCCCACTCCCCTTGCTTGTGTTCCCTCTATCGCTGTGTCTCTCTCTGTCAAATAAATAAATAAAATCTTGAAAGAAAGAAAGAAAATTCTCTGAGCAGACCAAGCCAGTTTTGTCATACAAGCAAAGCTTAATTTAACTTATTTTGTAAGGCTAACTTGACCTGGGTCGTCTCTTGCTTATGCCTCTAAAACTCATAAGCAAAACTTAAACTGTTTGCCAACGTCGATATCAGGTAACTACCAATCAATTCCCAAGCACTTAATTGTAAGACTAGAGCCAATCACTGTGAAGAATAAATGGTCACTGCTTTCTCACTATACAGGCTGCTTTATAACAACATACCCCTCTTTCCATGTTTTGGTTTGTGAGTGCCTGGTGTGCAAACTCTTTTTGGTGCGTGCCCAATAAACTTTTACTAATTACTATTTTGGCCATTCTTTGATTTTACTTTAGCTATTTCTGAACTCTTAACAGAGATAAATATTTAGGCTCACAATAATTTCAAGTCCACATACATGAAGGATGTGACACCACTGTTACAGTCACCCCCGGGGCCTCCCCTCCCCTCCTGAGAGCTCTGGGCTTGCTAGTCACCCTGGAAATCTCTGCCCTGGCCTGGCACCAGAAGCTCAACAACCCACCTCAGCTTCTGAGGCCCTGGCCAACACCTCCCTCTGCTTCCTCTCCAGCTTTACCTGTGCATAGCCTTCCTCCCTCCACACCCAGAATGTGACAGAGCACAGACATCTGGCTGCCTGCTTCAGTAGGTGGTCTCAGCCTGGCATGTAATAGGCACTCAGTGAAAGTTTGTGGAGGAAATAACTATGTATTTATATCACAACCACTATGGAAGAAAAATGATACTAAGTATTCCCTCTTTGCTTTATTAAAAGTGAAATGTAAGGTGACAGCAAGGCAGCTTCTACTGGGCTGGTCCCCGGGCAAGCAGATGGCCCCAAAGAGGGTCACTTCTGCTCCAAGCCTAGCCGGTTGCTCTACCTGGCTCTGTATGGCACAGGCACTAAACAGAGACAGGTGTTCGAAGCTTCTCTATTCCTTGCTCACTACCTTTCTTCCTGCCCTGGTGCCCTGCACTCTTGTCTGCCCTCTCTGACCTCACTGTGCCCTAGGATTTTTGCATTTCCCAATCATACTGGACTTCTCTACCTTGGGGCATCTCAGGACCCCTATATTGGCTTTTTTTTTTCTCCCTTATTTTTCCCTTCTCCCCTCCTTCAGCATCTAAGTAGCCAGGGACCTGAGTACCCAGAGCTGATTTAGGAGCCCAACCCAGGGAAGATCTGAGTGAAAAAGAGCCACCTCAGCCTGCTCAAAATTGGCGGTTCTTCAACCATTCCCTGAGGCCAACTTGAAGGGGAAAGCAAAGAGGCATTCCTGAGTCTGTTCAGGCTGTGTCTGTGTGCTCAGGCAATGGTCACTGAATGCTCAAAACCCAGGAAGACCCAGAATGAGGCACTGTCAGATACAGAACCCGTGCACTCTGCTTGGGCCGGCTGGGGCTGAGCCCCAGGGTTCCAGCTGCTCCACCAGCCTACTGAAACGGGCTTCTTCACCAGGGAAGGGACACAGCACGCCAGTTCCTTTGGGAGATGGGGTTTTTTTGGTACTTAAATCTCAACCGTGCTAAATCTAATAAACTCATTACCTCTTTTCCTGGAAACCGGTTATCTGCAAATATGGTCTGTTCTCTGCTTAATTCCGCCTTCTTAAAACCCTCCATCAGAGCAAAGGAACGGCTGGTAAGGGGACTGCTTACCGGTGCCCCGTGAGGTGTTGGGTGCCGGGCCGGCTCTGGCCGCGGGGAGGAAAAGCCACGACTTAGGTTCTTGGTCCGCGGCATATGCTCCCCTGCCACTCCGGGGCTTCCCGTGGGCCCCGGGCAGGGGCAAAACCAGAACGAGCAGGAGGACTGTGGACAGTGGGGCGCCTGGCTTAGCTGGCCGCATGTCTGGGCGCGGAGGACCCGAAAGGAAGCTCCCAGGGGCGGGTCTCGAGGAAGATGCGTGTGCCCGGTCTGGGAACTCAGCGAGCCGGCGGTGGGGCGGTGTCCCGGCGGCGTCGGGCTGGAACAGGGCTGGTACTTAGCCGGCGCTGGCTCTGATACCTGTGCGCCTCGGTGTCTCTGGGCGGGGACGCGGGGCGAAGCGGAGGCGGGGGACTTCAGGGGTGTCCCAGGACACAAAGCGAGTGCGAGCACAAGGGACTTCCCAGCACGCCCGAGCCTCGGACTGAGTCCTCGGAGCTCCCTACCGAATGGCTCTCCAGGCCCGGGACACCGGATCTTGATTCAGATTCTGAGGGTAAACAGAACCCTCAACTTCTAGGTCGGGACGAGAGAAAGCAGAGCATGGACTTGGGCCGTGGTGTGCTGAGACGGCGATTCCGGGGGCGGAAAGGTACGGAACAAACTTTCTTCAGCCTGAATCCAGCTGCGCCTGGAAGTGCTGGCTGGCGCGACCAAACCGGGTGCAGGAGGACCAACCTGCCTCGAGCGCGGTTTGGCCCCAGCGCGAGATTGCCTTCTCCTCCTTGCAGGGGCGGAGCTGAGGACCCAGGAGGTCAAGGCTGGCCAGGCAGAACACCCACGCCTAGCTCTCCCGGCTCCCTGCGGGGGTTGCTCTCTGATTCCCTGGTTGAGTCCTACTACAGATGAAGTCATCCAGATTTACCCGTGCGTCCAAGACCACAGAAGACTACTTTTTTTTTTTTTTTGGACATAAAGTATTCTCCAAATGTTTTGTGGATGCTAACAATAGAAAAATGAGATTAAGTCCATTTGTTCTAATTAAAATAAAGTGGGCATCTCTGGATAAAATTGTGCTGTGTAAATTACTGTGATTTTAATTATTTCATTAGCCCGATCTATTACTTTATATTAAGTATAATGAGAAATGTTTAAGTTACTCGCTAATCAATTGACTGCTAAATATCTTCTCGGATGCAGTGTGATAAAGAGCAGAAAGAGAACCGGAGGGAATAACCACATGAGGCACTGCCCAGTGTTAAATTCTCTTACAAAGACATCTTGTTCATCACAAACCCTGAAAAACAACCCCAATGTGTTCAAATAATTTTTCTGGACTTGGTATTTCCAACCTGTTCCAGGGAACTGGGGAAACACAGGAAACTTTTCAAGAGCCTTCTAAAAATCCTGCTGAATGAAACTTTATATAGAGAAAGTTGTTACACTGGTGAAGACTGCCGCTTCCAATCTCTTTACTGTTAAGCACAAGAATCTGGGGGATGAGAATGACTTTCACCATAGGAGACACAGAAAAGCTATCTTAGAAAAAAAAAAAAAAATATATATATATATATATATATATAAGGAGTTTTGGAAGACCCTAGTTAGGTAGAATAAGTTCCTCCTTATAGCTTTACTCAAGTGAAATAAGAAAACATGGGAAGTCCATGGACACTGACAAGCATTTCAAAAATTTACTTTAATTAGAAATACAGTAAGTTAGCAGCCACTATGAAAAACAACTGGGAAGATACAAGGTGAAATAATGCTGATAGAAGTGATACAGAAGTAACAATGAGTAATGAACTCCAAATCAACTACCTATCAGGAGAATGTGGGGGAGGGGGTCCATTTGTTAAAAGTGATGAAACTACATTGATAGAGCATTATCACCAAGAGGGTGTGGTTTACATTAGTGTTTACTCTTCATGCTATACATTCTTCTTTTTTTTTTAAGATTTTATTTATTTATTTGTCAGAGAGAGAGCGAGCGAGAGAGGGAGCACAGGCAGACAGAGTGGCAGGCAGAGGCAGAGGGAGAAACAGGCTCCCTGCCGAGCAAGGAGCCCGATGTGGGACTGGATCCCAGGACGCTGGGATCATGACCTGAGCCGAAGGCAGCCGCTTAACCAACTGAGCCACCCAGGCGTCCTCATGCTATACATTCTATGGGTTGGACAAGTATAGAATAAAATATATCTACCATTATAGTATTATATGGAGTAGTTGCACGGCCCTAAAAATCCTCTTGGTCCATCTATTCACCCCTTTCCTCCATCCAACCCTGACAACTATGGATCTTTATACTTTCTCCATAATTTTGCCCTTTCCAGAATATCATATAGTTGGAATCATACAGTGTGTAGCATTTTCAGATTGGCTTTCTTCACTTAGTAATATGCATTTAATTTGATGGATCATTTCTTTTTAGCATTAAATAATATTCCATTGTCTGGATGTATGACAATTTGTTTTTCCATTTGCCTACTGAAGAACTTCTTGGTTGCTTCCAGATTTTGATGATTATGAATAAAGGTCTTCTAAACATCTGTCTCCAGGACTTTGTTGGACATAAGTTTTCAATTCCTTGGAGTAAAAGCCAAGAAGCACAATTGCTGGATCATAAAATAAGAGTTGTTTTGTAAGAAACTACCATTTTGCATTCCTTCCAGCAATGAATGAGGGTTCCTGTTGCTCCACATGCTCTCAAGCATTTTTGTGTTGTTAATTTGTTTTTTTAATGAGTAAAAGAGGGGGAATGTGTGTCAAAGGGTACTTAGACAATAACTAATGTTTTAAATAACCCAGTATTTAACAGTACACATGTTAGAAACAAGTTTTTAAGCCTCAAATCTTATTTTTTATAAATAAATCAAACAGCTTAAGTTTCTCTGAATATTTAACACCGACAAACCCTATTTAATGTTTAAAATTACAATCACAAATTTAATATATTTCATTCTCTCAAACATTTGCTTTGGTAGGGGAGAGAGGTGAAAACATTTAAGTTCTACTCTTACCCACCTTCAATTATGCAATACAATTATTTTTTTTTAATTTATTTATTTGTCAGAGAGAGAGGGAGAGAGAGCGAGCGAGCACAGGCAGACAGAGTGGCAGGCAGAGGCAGAGGGAGAAGCAGGCTCCCTGCCGAGCAAAGGAGCCCGATGTGGGACTCCCAGGCGTCCCCTGCAATACAATTATTCAATATGATTTCTATTCACCATGTTATACATTAGATCTTCAGACTTTTTCATCTTATAGCTGAAAGTCTGTACCCTTTTTATCAGCCTTTTGCTATTTGCCTCACCCCCAGCCTCTGTCAACCAGTTTTCTACTCTGTTTCTATGAGTGACTTTTTAAAAAATCCCCATATACATGATATCATATGATATTTGTCTTTCTCTGACTTATTTCACTTAGCATCATGCCATCAGTGACCATCCATATTGTCACTAACAGCAGGATTCCCTTTGTTCTCATAGATGAATAATATTCCATTGTGTATATCTTCCTTATCCATTTATCTATTGATAGACACTCAGGATGTTTGCTTATCTTGGCTTTCCTGAATAATGCTTCAATGAACATGGGAATGCAGCTACCTCTTCAGTATCCTCTTTTCATTTCGTTTAAGTATATACACAGAAGTGAGATTGCTGGATCATATGGTAATTCTGTTTTCCATAGAGGCTGCACCAATTTAAATTCCCAACAATCCACCAAGTGTACCAGTGTTCCCTTTTTGCCATATCCTTACCAACATTTATTATCTCTTGTCTTTTCCATCATAGCCATACTAACATGTGAAGTGATATCTCATTTTGATTTGCACTTCCCTGATGATGAGTGATGTAGAGCAACTTTTTAATTGGTCATTTGTATGTCTTCTTTGGAAAAATATCTATTCAGTTCCTTTGCTCATTTTTTAATTGGGTTATTTTTTTATTGCTGAATTGTGTAAATTCTTTGTATATTCAGGATATTGACCCCTTACCAGTTATGATTTGCCAATATCTTCTCCCATTCAGTAGGTAGCCTTTTCATTTTGTTGGTGGTATCTTTTGCTTTAAAGAAGCTGTCTAGTTTGTTGTAGTTCCACTTGTTTATTTTTACTTTTATTGCCTTTTCTTTGGTGTCAAATCTAAAATATCATTGCCAAGACCAAGGTCAAGGAGGATTTTTCCTATGTTTTCTTCTCTGAGTTTTATGGTTTCAAGTCTTACATTCAAGTCTTTAATCTATTTTGAATTGACTTTTGTGTATGGTGGGAGGTAGGAGTCCAGTTTTGTTCTTCTGCATGTGGCTGTCCAGTTTTCCCAACTGTTTTTTGAGGATACTGCCCCTGCCCCCATTGTATATTCCTGGCTCCTTTGTTATAAATTAATTGATAGTATATTACTAATGATTATTTCTGGGCTCCCTATTCTGTTCCATTGATCTATGTGTCTGTTTTTATGCCACTAACATATTACGTTAATTACTATAGCTTTTGTAGTATAGTTTGAAATCAGGGAGCATGATACCTTCAGCTTTGTTCTTCTTTCTCAAGATTGTTTTGGCTATTCAGACTCAACCATTTTTAAAATATAGAATTTTAAAAAGCATAAAAATTGAAAAACTCATTGCTACACTTTCCCAAAATTGTTAATAATATAAATGTAAGTTTTAAAAAATTATTACCTCTCTACACATTTTGTATCTTCTTGTATAACAAAGTTATTTTTCCTGACTAAGGTGAATAGAAGTCATAGTTCAGATGAGCTAAGATGATTGATTCAGCAATATCTGTAAGAAATTCAGAATCTCAATTCAACTGTGAATTCAGGGAAGAGACAAAGATTGTAACACAGAAAATTGGAAGAAAATTCAAGACAATTAAACTGTGCAGAGCGGGTTATGGAACCAGGATCCTTTTTATTATAGTAATAAAAACTTCTAGGCCCATTTCTCTTTAGAACTTACCGTATTACATTTCATTCTTAAATTTTTTTCCTTTTTAACCATGATCTCTTACACAACTTTTTTTCTTTTTTTTAAAGATTTTATTTATTTATTTCACAGACAGAGATCACAAGTAGGCAGAGAGGCAGGCAGAGAGAGAGGAAGGGAAGCAGGCACCCTGCTGAACAGAAAGCCCGAGGTGCAGCTCCATCCCAGGACCCTGGGATCCTGACCTGAGCTGAAGGCAAAGGCTTTAACCTACTAAGCCACCCAGGTACCCCATCTTACACAACTTTTAAAATAATTTCCTTCACAGATTTTTTTCCTGCCTATATTAATGGAATTTTGCAAACATACATATCCCAGATAATTTTGCAAACATACATATCCCAGCTATAAATATCCCAGATATTACATAATATTTTAGGTTTGATCAGAAGTTACCTTCATTCCATACACCCATGATTTGAATTGAGTAACATACTATATGTTCTGTCATTATAAATGAAGAATTACATATGCTTTTGCCTACCTCTTTTGAGTCACATTAAAAATTTATAGTAATTTTCACAAAACTATTCTATTTTTTTAAAGATTTTTTTTTTAATTTGACAGAGAGAGAGATCACAAGTAGGCGGGAGCGGGGAGGGGGGTGAAAGCAGGCTCCCTGCTGAGCAGAGAGCCCAATGCGGGGGGGTCTATCCCAGGACCCCGGGATCATGACCTGAGCTGAAGGCAAAGGCTTAACCCACGTAACCCACGGAGCCACCCAGGTGCCCCAAAACTATTCTATTTTTTGATGCTCGAACAAAACAATTTGATCAGCTGGAACCTTGTAAGTCATCTCCTTTCTCTTTGACACTCTACAACCACCTGTGATGTGTCAAGCATCCTTACTCTCTAGGACCAACAAAGATGTCCAGGCCTGTCTTGATTTCCCTGATTCCTTTCAATCAGGGAGAGACATTGAATTGGCCACTCTCCAGGAAGTTTTAGTAGGGATGAGTATCAGATTCCTCCACATGACAAAACATGGCAGGTGGGATGACACATCAACAGGGTATCAAAGATCTAAGTTTTAAAGGTCATGAGTTCATGACGTTGTTTCCAATTTTAACATTATTAAGTCTTTCTTTAGAATCATTTTTACAATATGTTTTTTTTTTAAAGATTTTATTTACTTGACAGACAGAAATCACAAGTAGGCAGAGAGGCAGGCAGAGAGAGAGGAGGAAGCAGGCTCTTTGCTGAGCAGAGAGCCCGATGCGGGGCTCGATCCCAGGACCCTGGGATCATGACCTGAGCCGAAGGCAGCGGTTTAACCCACTGAGCCACCCAGGCGTCCCCAATATGTTTTTAATTTCCCCTTCTTAGCTGCCAGCACTTCAGAGTTTTCCTTATATGTGTGTATGTACTTGTGATTCATACAATTATATATAGATCAAAGAAAAGAAAAGGTAGGGTGAAAACAGTAAGGCCTCTTATAACTTAAATGAATAAATGATAGGCATATTTATGAACATTCACAGCATTTCCTTTAACTGGTTTTATGAAAACACGCAATTTCTACAAACATGTTTCAGAAATGTTTTTAATTAACAAGTTTGAAGTTAATGAGTTACATTATGGACAGTTAAAGGCTCTATAATAAAACAATCCACAAAAAAACTCTTATCTCTATACAAAATGTCTGGAAAATAAAACAAAAACTCTGTAACCTTATGATAAATGTGACAGCCACTGTTATTTAAAATCATTGAGTTAGACTAAGCAGTCAGGCAGCACAAGGCTTTCTGTTTAGTATGTGGAATGGTAAATATTCTGTATTTCTTATCATCTTAGGAAAGAGAAAATGCTTTGCAGCCTAGCATCTAAATAAAGAAAAGATATTCAGGGCTGAGGAGATTGGGAAATTGCTTTCCCTCTGTGTAAGACTCCTTGTCCATACTTCTCTTTTAATCGAGACCAGAAAAGAATTAAAAAGTATATTTGTATGACACATTTCCCCCTTGGTGACATAGGCTCCTGATTCCACACTGATCTCTGATAGAAGAGGTACCAACTAGGCTTCATGGTGAAGCTACCCTGGGTACTTAAAAACACAAGTGATAGTAATGTACACTCTGAACACATGGGGACTTTAAAGGGGGATATTATTGACTTATCTCAAAATAAGAAATACAATCAGAAAAAGCTTTAATTTACAAATGTTAGTGCACTTCTCTCTTCCATGTTTAGTCTGAGCTACCTCTACATCACTTTTATGACCTGAATGCTAAGTGGCATACTGAGATGATATGAGAGGAAAAGGATATTATTTATAATTATCATGCAAGTGCATCATGGTGCATTCTATTCATATTTTTGAGCGGAGATACTCAGACACAAAGAAACAAATTGTTATATTCTTAGGTGAATGTTTGAATCATTACAATCTTTTATAATATTTATGTCCTATGTTGAGCGCACCTAAACGTGCCAAGTGATTGGGTGTAATTCAAAAAATAAAAGACTAGAATTTCAAAGTATTTAATGAATTTTTTTTTTTTAAGATTTTATTGATTTGTCAGAGAGACAGAGGGAACACAAGTAGGGGGAGTGGCAGGCAGAGGGAGAACCAGGCTCCCCACTGAGCAGGAAGCCTGATGCTGGCTCAGTCCCAGGACCCTGGGATCATGACCAGAACTGAAGGCAGACACAACTGACTGAGCCACCCAGGCATCCTCTTAATGAAATTTTAAATGTAAAATGTTATACAAGGCAAAATGAGTTATGAGAAACCCCTCTGATCTTTAAGTGGAAACAAGGTAGTCTATGTTGGACTGTGCTTAAAATAATAAAAATCAGTCATCCTGCATGGTACCAGAAATTTACCAAACACCAGGGGCTGTTAACTCAAGCAGAGCAGAATATAAGTAACAGTCTAATGTTGTAGTTCCAGAAAATGGGCTCCAAAATCAGTCCACTTGGATCCAAATTCCATCTCTACCACTTCAAAGCTGTGTGACCTCAGGAAATATCCATCTCCTCACCATCAACAGGAATAATAACCCACTTTAAGCGATTGTTATGTCTAGGTTAGACTTAATTTTAGGCTTTTTAAAAATAAATACAAAGGTAAAAATTTCAGGACAACCAGTGGACCGCTGCCATTTGGTCTCTATTTTAGCCTGCTTAGTTAACTGCTCACAGTTTTCAGTCCTCTGCTGGTGTATTAAATAACATTTTCATTTCTTTGGATAGATCTGGATCTTCTACTTTTGAGGAGGGAGTCACAGAAGGCTTTGACGGCAAGCAGTGTCTGCTTTCAAGAAGGGAGATGTTCCTATTCTCATAGCATCTCATACATCTCAGAAGAGTGCACCTGGCTTACCACTTGAGACAATTAACTGTCAACCCTGTTCATTGTAAACACCACTGGAGCCAGTTGAAAGCTCTCTTGGGTACCTTGGATTTGCGAACTTTCCTTTCAGGCTACACCTACAGCTTCGCTTCCATATGTGTCCTTTTTGATGGACCTCATACCACCACCCTTCAGCCAGCGACAAGCTAAATTAGTCCCTCCAAATTCTCCCTTCTGGGACCTCACACTGTACTTAAACACATTAGCAGGTAACTGTTTTGCATATACTGTTTCTCCTAAGACATATCTTAAACTTTTCCAGCCTGCAGAAGGACTATTTACTATTCACTTCACTCAGTACTTTGAACAGAGCTCAAAAATGTATTTTGTCAAGGGCTGATTCCACAGAGTAAGAGCAATCAGCATCATTCTTGCCAGTATAAAATGTTACTTTGGGGACACCTGGGTGGCTCAGTTGGTTAAGCAGCTGCCTTCGGCTCAGGTCATGACCCCAGCGTCCTGGGATCGAGTCCCACATCAGGCTCCTTGCTCGCCAGGGAGCCTGCTTCTCGCTCTGCCTCTGTCTGCCTGTGCGTGCGCTCTCTCTCTCTCTCTCTCTCTCGACCTGAAAAATAAATAAATAAAATTTAAAAAATATTAAAAAAATAAATAAATAAAATGTTACTTTGGATCTAGGGCAACCTTAGAATGAGAATCTTATTCACCAATAGGTGGCACTGGTGTTTTAATTTCTAGGAAGATTGTTGTAGCAGAAAAGCAGTAAACTCCCAAGAAAGTCTGATTTCATTTTCCATCCCTGCATTGCATTTCCGATTTTCTTTTTTAAAGATTTTATTTATTTACTTGAGAGAGAGCATTGGTGGGGGGGAGATGGGAGAGGGGAGTGGCAGAGGCAGAGAGAGGCGGAGACAAAAATGTGACTCCCCACTGAGCAGTCCCTAGATGAGAGACTAGATCCCAGAACCTTGGGATCATGACCTGAGCTGAAGGCAAAGGCTTACCAGACTGAGCCACCCAGGCACCCTCCTGCATTGCATTTTCTATCAGCCTCCAGTGTCCTCACAATCTTTCTCAGCTCTGTCTGCTTCTGCCCTAAATAACTGCTGCCTGAACACTTGGAACAGCTTCCTTAGCTCTGCTTCATAGTTTTCAACTCTCTTCCAAGCTACCACTAGAATTTCTACTGAATCACATTCTGGCTGGCTCAATCGGTAAAGGAGGAGTCTCTTGATCTCGGGGTTGTGAGTTCAAACCCCATGTTGGGTGGAAATTACTTTAAAAAATTGCTGATCTGATCATGTCAGTTCCAAGCTCAAACCTGAAGGGGCTCCCCATGGCTTACAGTGCCAAATCCAAATAACCAATGGTTTGAGATGGTTTGGTTTCTCAAACTGTCATTGTTTACAACGCTGGTAATTAAAAAAAAAATTTATTTATCCATTTGAGACAGAGAGAAAAGGTGAGCAAGCATAAATAGGGGAGAGGGGTGGAGGGATAGAGAGAGAGAGAGAGAATCCTAAGCAGATTCCCCGCTGATCACAGAGCCCAACCTGGGGCTCAATCTCATAACCCTGAGATCATGACCTGAGCTGAAATCAAGAGCTCGATGTTCAACTGACTGAGTCACCCAGGTGCTCCAAAATTTAAATACTTTTTAAGGACTATTTCCTTAAAGATGTTTCCTCTACCCTTGGGATATTTAAAACAAAAGGGGAATCCACTCAGTGAAAGAAAAATGTCAAATGGTTTTGCCTTCATTTTTTTTAATCTGTCACCAGAAGCATCATTGCTTTGTGAAATATGAACCACAATATTATTGGATAATCACCATTTTCCTTATATCAGTCTATGATCAGCTTGTATGATCTTGGTTGGCATCCTGACTTATGACAGACACTTGAAAATCTATGTAAGTTCATTAACTTGACACTTCACAGTGATTTATATATGTGGCTATACTAATCCATTGCATGTTAGTTTTTATAACTTTCAATCCAGAAGATAAACCTTCTGATCTTGTCAGATGATCTTTTTTGCAGTTAATATAGGAGTTCCTACTCTTCTCAAACTCTAGTGTCTTAAGAACCACCCAGGGATTTTGTGAAAATGAAGTTTCTTGGTTTCCACTTGAAGAAATTCTGATTTGTAGATCTAAGTGTGAGGCCCAAGGAACTACATTTTTTTAAAGATTTTATTTATTTATTTGACAGAGAGAGAGAGATCCCAAGTAGGCAGAGAGAGAGGCAGAGAGAGAGGAAGGGAAGCAGGCTCCCTGCCTATCAGAGAGCCCGATGTGGGGCTCAATCCCAGGACCCTGGGATCACGACCCGAGCCGAAGGCAGAGGCTTTAACCCACTGACCACCCAGGTGCCCCAAGGAACTACATTTTTAATAAGCAAAAAAATTCTGTGCAGGGAGGCATAAT
The DNA here is from genome assembly GCA_004024625.1 of Mellivora capensis. Classification (NCBI taxonomy): domain Eukaryota; kingdom Metazoa; phylum Chordata; class Mammalia; order Carnivora; family Mustelidae; genus Mellivora; species Mellivora capensis. The sequence goes on along the minus strand of PISX010025591.1, from coordinate 6,368 downwards.
TTTTTAAATTTTTGTATTTGTTTTATGTTGAAATCATTGTAAACCTCCAAAAAAGTTGTAAAAATAGTACAAAGAATTCCCATACACTGCTTATCTGACTTCCTTAATATTAACCATAACACCATAATACATAGTACATAATCAAACCCAGAAAATTAACATACATACAACCTTTTAAACTGATATACAGACTGGAGTCACTCTTCATTGGTTGTCCTGCTCACATCTTTCCTAGCCCAGGATACAATCCAGGATTCTGCCTTGCCCTTGGAAAGTTGTATCTCCATACTTGCAATCCAATCCAGGACAGCAACTCAGTCCTTTGTCTTCCATGACCTTGACACTTTTCAGTACTGACCAGTATCTTGTAGAATATACATCAGCTTTAGTTTTTTGGTGTCTCCACAAAACCGAATTCTGCTCATCAGTTGTGGCAAGCAGGAAGCACGTGATGTCACTAAGTCTTATTATTGCTATTATCTTTGATTGCTTGTCTGCCAAATATCTCCAAGCAAATTCACTAGTTTTCCCATTGTAATTAATAAGTATCTTATGGGGGTGCCTGTGTGGCCCAGTGGGTTAAAACCTCTGCCTTCAGCTCGAGTCATGATCTCAGGGTCCCGGGATGGAGCCCCACGTCAGGCTCTCTGCTCAGTGGGGAACCTGCTTCCTCCTCTCTCTCTGCCTGCCTTTCCACCTACTTGTGATCTCTGCTTGTAAAATAAATAAATAAAATCTTAAAAAAATAATAAGTATCTTACGGGGAGATAATTCTTAACCAAATATCTTGCTTCCTATCATATTTTAATTCATTAGTTTTAGCAACATTGATGACTCTTCATTGCAACACTTATTCTATGTGTTTGTTAATTGTAACTTTTCATTTTTATCAATGTTTTACATATATTTATTGGAAGTATATTTAAGGAACAAAAGTCCATTCTCCCTCATTTATCTACCTACATATTTATTTATATTTATTCTACTCCTTGTTTGTACTTGAGAAGCATTCTACTTTGTGTTTACCCAACATTTAGTGATTTTCTACAATCAGTTAGGCTTTACTCTAACCTCTGGGACACACAAATGAGTAAGAAATGCTCTTGGGAACATTCTAGTGTATTTAATCAGACCCAGACAAGTTTGATTAGCATAATTTAATTTCCCCAAGCCTGCTCTGTCAGACTGAGTAGATAACTGAACTGATGGTATCCATCAGATGTTCTCAGATTTTCATGAGCATAAGAATTGTCTAGGAAACTTGTGAAACAGGCAGACCCATGCCAAAGAATCTGGCTTGGTATAGCCAGAAAGAGGCCTGGGCCTCTGCATTTGTTACTATGGCTCCTCAGTGATTGAGATACACTGAGATACACTTGAGATCAAGAACCCCACTTGAGAATGCCTGCTCCAGACACAAGGACTTCTCATTCACTTTGATGTGGTTTTAATTACAACAAGTCTTTTCACTTCTTCAAAAGATTCCTTCTTCTAAAGCACTGGGAGAGTTGTTTTATTTAGGATGATCATTTTCCCTGGACACATCAATTTCTCTGCTCAATGGAGAAAAACATTTATGGAGGATGAAAAAACACTGGTTTTCATTCAAGATTGTATCACCAGGACTTGCTAGCCACGTTGAAAAAGGTAGTTTTGCTTAATCTTAATCTCTTGGGGCTCTGGATGTCCTGAGGCTTGTTCTATAAACTCCCTGAAGACCATCATAGAAAAACTGATAAAACACATTATCATAGCTCAAAATGTTGTAAAAAGTTAATGTTTAAGTAGAATCAATAGCAGTTTTATGTATATTTCTATAACTTTTACTTCATTCCTGAGGAGGACCCAAGCTATAGTAAATCAGGAAAGAGAGTCTACTTCAAGTTTTGGTAATGAAAAATTAGTATTTAAAAGCAGCTTCTCTGCTTCCTTGCATGTGAATTTGGGCAACTTAGCTTCCTCAGCAGAAAAACCAGGTAAACCTGTTATCTGTTGTGCAAATCTCACAAAGGATGGAAGGGGCTCCATTGAGATCGTGATGTAGGAAACCTTTTTTTTTGTTGTTTGTTTCAACTACAGTAACTCACATAAATACTGTTTTGTTATTATGAGTCATAAACAAATTAATTCTTTAGGAATTAACTTTCATTATTTAGGGTTCTGTGAAGACAGTGCAGTATTACATTCTACTTAGATTTTTAAAAGCTTAAGTATGGTTAGAATAATGGGGCAAATGGCTTTTCTGTCTCAATAGACTATCAATTTACTTGCTGTTTCTAGTTTTATCTTATCCATTCAACAGCAGAAAGAATGTTTATTTATAATAAATTTTGAGAAATATAGTTTGAAGGTTATAGATAGAAATATCATTTATTGCTTTAAAAAAGAAATATTATTTATTGCCTTAAATAAACCATTCACATGATGGTTTATTTCTTATGAATGAACTTGGTGCCACAAGTTCAATTAATGATTTTTTTCTGTGTGAGAGGAATGGTTGAACTGAGAACACAGGGGCAATCTCCTGCTCTCCTGGTGTTGCTGAGCCTGTTCAGCTTACTATAAAGTTTGTTTAAATTTCAATCTATCTGCTTAAACAGTCTTAAATATAAAAGAAACTCAAAACCTTTAAGGAAAAAAAGTTACCTTATTTATCTGGTAATCTCCTTGTAAATCTGAGGGTGTTTAGTATGATGACTTAAACCTGTCCAAGGGAGAATTTTGACAGTTTTATAAGGGAATTAGTTGCTTTCTGGTTTTGGGCTGTTTTTTTGCCTCTCATCTGTTCAGCATTATTTGGAGGCATCTCAGGGCTGTCCCTACACACTCAGCCCATGGCCAGAGCCTGAGCTGCATTTCTTCCACAGGTTTTGTTTCAGCCTCACCTCTGCCACAAGTACATCCCAAAGTCATGCCATGGACATTTCTCCTGAGAAGACTTTCCTTCTATGCTCCCTCTCTCACCTGCAATTCTCTTTTGGGTGATTATACTGCTTTCTATGTCTTTAGCCATATTATTACTAAACTACTAAATAATGTTTCCCCTTTTATCACAATGCATAGATGTTTCTGTACTACCCGTTATTGCCCAGAACCTCAGCATTGAAAGCCCAGGCATTTAGTTTGAAACAGCCATTCCTCTGATTTGCTTAGACATTATTTTACTGTAAGGATTTATACTTTTCTCAACTTAGGCCTTCCCCTATTTGTCCAGATTTATGGGGCAGTTATTACTATTTTTCATTGCTCTCAGTTCTGTGCCCATATATCAAATATCAATTGCCGTTAAAAAGACACTTGGACTGTCATGTTCCAGAATGTACAAAGACTAGAGCAATGGTTCTCAAAATGGTTCTCCAAGCCTCACCTGGGAATTTGTTGGATATGAAAATCCTTTGGCCTTCCCAGACAGCTGAGTCAGAAGTCTGCCAGAGGGGAAGAGGGTGGCCACCAATCTGGATTTCAACAAACCCGTATAGGTTGCTGATTCTCTCTAGGGCAAGGACCACCAGATTACAGGGTTAGCTGGGGTGCTAACAGCAACACATGGATAACTGGGTCCTTAGGGAATCTGTATAATTTGAAGAGTTTCATAAATGGACTATTCATAAGATACGAACAGAATGGAGAGAAACTATAAGTACTATTAACAGGAAGTACCATCACCACCCCAATGCCTCAAGGAGCAAAGGTAGGAAACCTAGAGACAGGGAGATCTATGCCAAAAGCACATCCTGGCAGGTCAGGGAGGTTACTCGTGTCAGAAACAAGCTATGACCTCCACCTTCCTCCAGTTTCTGGATGCAGAAACACCCCAGTGGCTAAACCCCACCAGAAGCCTGAGGATGTACAGTTCATGCAGGGTGGTCAGGCAGAGAGCTGGTGGGGAAGAGGGGAGGCTGAATCAGGAATGATAAAGAGAAGCTATAGCCTAACTCACCACGAAGGCACAGTCCTTGCCAGAAATTGAGACTACCCCAGTGTGAGATAGCAACACATAAGTAGCTCACATAATGCAAAAGAGAATATGCTAGAATTAGGGTCATGGATGATCTCAGTTTTCCTGGGAAGAGGGGTTTGCTGGAATGTTGGGTTTTCAGTGCCAAAATCAGGAGAGCATAGAAAATGACAAGCATTGGGGAGAATGTGGAGAAATTGGAATCCTTATCCATTGCTGGTGGGAATATAAAATGGGATAGCCATCGGGGAGACAGTATGGTAGTTCCTCAAAGCAAAGCAAAACAAAACAAAACATGAAACCAGGGACTCAGACACTTGTATACTAATATTCATAGCAGCATTATTCAAAAATGACAAAGGTGGGAACAACTCAAATGTTGATCAATAGATGAATAATATACAAATAAAGGAATATTATTCAACCATAAAAAGGAGTAGATGGGAGTCACATGATACTGCTTGAGATTTTTTTATTTGTGGGGCAGATGAGTTGGTTCTACTTAACAATAACATTTCGAAGTCACTCTTTTGTTTCATCATCTGCTGGTATAATTCAAAAAGTTAAATTCAGAGCCCCATTGCTGTATGATCTTATATTTTTATCTAGGCATTTCTTAAATGTAACAAAGAAATTCTCAAGTATTATTTTTAAAATTACTTAACTTCCAAAAATGTGCTTTTAAATTTTTTTTTAAATTTAAATACAATTTAGTTAACATATACTGTATGACTAGTTTCAGGAGGTAGAACTTAATGATTCATCAGTTGTATATAACACCCAGTACATTACAAGTGCCCTCCTAAATGCCCATCACTTAATTACCCCATATGGCTTCCCTCCAGCAACCCTCAGTTTGTTTCCTACAGTGAAGAGTCTCTTACGTTTTGCCTCCCTCTCTGTTTTCATTTTATTTTATTTTTCCTTCCCTTTCTACTATGTGCATCTGTTTTATTTCTTAAACTCCACAGATGGGTGAAATCATATGGTATTTGTCCTTCTCTGACTGAGTTATTTTGCCTAGCATTATATCCTCTAGTTCCATTCACATTGTTGAAAATGACAAGATTTCATTTTTTATGGCTGATTAATATTCCATTATACATATACATATATGTATGATGGATATATATATATATATATATATATATATATATATGGCATCTTCTTTATCCATTCATCTGTCAATGGACATCAGGGTTCTTTCCATATTTTGGCTATTGTGGACATTGTTGCTATGAACATTGGGGTGTATATTCCCCCTGAAATCACCATGTTTATCCATCATTTTATCCAACAAGATTGTCATTCACACTAGAAGGAGAGATAAAGAGTTTTCCAGATGAACAAAAACTAAAGGAATTCATGACCACTAAACCAACCTTGCAAGAAATATTAAAGGGTACTCTTTGAGTGGAGGAAAAAGACCAAAAGCAACAAAGGCTAGAAAGGAACAGAGAACAAGGAAAGACCACAAATACAGGGAAGTTGAACAACATCCTACTCCTGAGTGAGTTTTCATTTTTATTTCCTTCCATGTACTTTTTAGTTTCTTCTTTAATTTCCTGGTTAATCCACTCAAATCCAACAGTACAGTAAAAGAATTATTCCCCACAATCAAATAGGGCTTAATCCTGGGCTGCAAGAGTGGTTTAATGTTTGCAAATCAATCAACAGGATACACCACATTAATAAAAGAAAGGATAAGAATTATATATCCTCACAACAGATGCAGAAAAAGCACTTGACAAAATACAACATCCATTCTTGATAGAAACCCTCTAGAAAGTAGGGATAGAGGGAACAAATCTCAAAATCATAAAGCCCATATGAGGGTACCTGGGTGGCTCAGATAGTTAAGCATCTGCCATCAGGTCATGGTCTCTAGGTCAGGGGTTGAAGCCCCACATTGGGCTCCCAGCTCAGTGAGGAGTGTGCTTCTCCCTCTGCCTGCTTGTACTCTCTGTCTCTGTCTCTGTCTCTCTCTCTAAATGAGTAATAAGGGGCACCTGGGTGGCTCAATTGGTTAAGTGACTGCCTTCAGCTCAGGTCATGATCCTGGAGTCCTGGGATCAAGTCCTACATCAGGCTCCCTGCTTGCCAGGGAGTCTGTTTCTCCCTCTGACCCTTCCTCTTCTCATGCGCTCTTGTTCTCTCTCTCAAATAAATAAATAAAATCTTTTAAAAAAAAATTTATTAAAAAATAAAATGAAAAAGCTGTGATCACCAAGACAGCATGGTACTGGCATCAAAACAGACACATAGACCAATGGAACAGAGTAGAGAGCCCAGATATGGACCCTCAACTCTATGGTCAAATAATTTTCGACAAAGCAGGAAAAAATATACAGTGGAAAAAAGACAGTCTCTTCAATAAATGGTGCTGGGAAAATTGGACAGCTATATGTAG
>PISX010025590.1:0-26037 GCA_004024625.1 Mellivora capensis | reverse complement strand
TAAAATATTTTCTCCAGTTTAATATTAACACACAGATCATTTTCTTTTCTTTTTCCTGTCTCTTCTACTTATAAAACAAATATTTAAGTAGAAAATACAGAGAAGATAGGAGAGGATAATAAAGAAAATTTATGTTACTATCTGTTGAAATCTAGGGCAGCTTATATAGATAGATGATCCTTTCACTCTGAGATAACAAAAAGTCCCCCAGTCATTTATAATCACAAATAAGAGACTCCCTTAGTAATAAATGTGTCTAGTATAGAGTAATAATAAGAAATTACACATTTACTTGCAACTGACTTCTGGCTAAGAGTGAGGAAAAAAGGCTGATTGGTTTCCCTTCTGTTCCTTCCTTGCCACACACTCCATTCTCAGCTACTCACCTTAGAAAAATAATTTCACAAACTAGTAGAAAACAGTGTGCCTTACCTGTGCTCCCATGCCCAGGGTCTCCCAATGGTTGTTTTGAGGCCCTTCCACTTGGCTGATGATACAGGGGAATATCTTAACCCTTCCCTTCACCATGGGAAAAGGCCATAACCCACTGGCAACCTGCTTCAGATAGATTTTTTTGCCATCCTCCCTCTCTACTCTCAGCCTTTCTAACCCTGTTTTGTAGGTAAGGGTCACAAAACTGATTCTCCATTACCCTATTTGCCATACCCACTTGGGTACCCTAGCCCTTCTCTTCATAAGATGGGGATGGTTGACACTTGTTGCATTTGGGCCTCAAAAACTGATATGGAAGGAATGTGTTTTTACATCCAGTTAAAATCATTCCCTTATGATACATTATATGAAGTAGATTTCTGCATCTAAAAATATTACCATTTTAAGACTCCTTGACACATGCTAGTGAAGATTCGTCTCCCCAAATAAAAATATTATATCAACTCACGCTCTCATCCTTACCACATAATACTGAGAAAAGAAAAATATGGCAAATGAGAACAGGAGGATAGAAAAAAGCAGGGGCCTGAGAAGAGAGGAACAGTAGGGACATAGCAAGACATGAGAATTGTTTGACAGGGGATGAGGTAGAAGTTTTTTGTTTTTTAATATTTTTTATTTGTTTATTTGAGAGAGAGAAGAGAGTGTATCAGTGGGGAGAAGGGGCAGAGAGAGAGAGGGAGAGAGAGAATTTCAAGCAGACTCCATGCTAAGCATGGAGCCCAACTAGGGGCTCAATTTCACAACCCAGAGATCATGACCTGAGCCCATGACCTGAGCTCATACCAAGAGTCAGATACTTAACCTACTGAGCCACCCAGGCACCCTGAGGTAGAAGTTTTTATAAGTCAGAAAAATCCATGTTGAGCTGCCCACCAGCATAAATAAATATGACTCATCACTGCCTACTTATTTCAGTGAGCAATATATTTGATAACTCATAACTCTTGGATTCTAGCCCTGAAAGAATTATGGAGAGCTAGACGTATGTAATCATTTTAGAACTCTTTCCTCATAGCATAGCATAGTGTAGCAATTTTAATTTAGGCCAGAACAGTATTTGCAAAGGTAGCATGAAATGGTAGAAAGAAGATATTTCTATCTCCAGTTTCTGCCACTTACTGGTGGATTGATCTTGACACTGTCACTCAATACCAAGAGGATTTAGCCCCCCATCTCGATAATTGAAATAATAATGTCTTTCTTGCTAGCTCATGTGATAGTTATGATATGAGATGGGATGGGATTTAGAATTTGTAAACTGTAAACATCTTAGAAAAATAAAATGTGTTGCCTTGTCAATCACCTGTCAGCCCTGAGGGAGAGTTGAAGTTTCTAATTAATCTCCCTTGACCTATTTTTTGTCTTGTTGACAGTGTCCATGCCATTCTTTTTCCTCAAATGAGGTTTTATATGTCAAGTGTACCTTGCATTTTTCTGTGCATATTAGCTACCCAGAAAATATTAGTTCTTGCTTTTGTCTCTTCTCCCAGTTCCCCAACTGTGTACTTTCTGGAAATACCTGATTAGGCAATATTGTCAAAGCTATTTCTTTCCAAATAGGCAGCAGAGGGATGTGTATTCAGGATACACACTGCTTGTCTTCCTCATATTTACTGCATTCAGTTTTGTTGGCATAGGAAGCATTTTCCTCCTAGTCTAATTCAGTGAAAATGATGTGAAGTATTCCCCTACTGCAAGTCTGAAATCAGCTCCTAGATTAAGTAAATTATGTTCTTTGTTTTTAATTTAGTTTTATTGATGCAAAAACAATAGGAATAGCAAAATGGTTCTAGTGCCAATGGTATTTAAAAAACAAGCAGAAAGGCAATAAAATGCATTATTACTTTAGATATCCCCTTTCCTCGTTATTCACTTGGGGGAAAAAATCCAATCTTGAGGGAAAATGTAGGATGTGATTTTGTGCCAGTAGTAATTAGCTAGAGCAGCTTGATGAGAAACAGTGATGGAAGAATCAATGACAAACATCAATACAGTAAAGCCCAAACGAGGCTTCTGTTTTTTGTATTAGGTCTTTACACATTGACTTAACCAAATGATTGAGAAATGACATTCTTAATCCCAAACAGTTGCCATAAATAGATTGTAAACCATTTTGACCTTCTTAGACTGTGTCAAGCTTTTCCAATTTCCCTAGAGTATACTACAAGGTTTTGTTACCAATAATGTCTTCCCATTAACTACTACAGTTGTTTCATCAAATAGAATTTTTAAATGAAGCCTAAAAACTGCAGGAAACTAGGAATGAAGAGAAACATTAACAATTTCTATTAACACTGCACACTCAGGTGTTGGTACAAACAGAATATGAGAAAGGTTATTTATTTTTATTGTTTGATTGTTTTAAATTATCAAATTTGTACTTGGCTTAATCCAAATTTCTTCTTTCTTTCCCCAACATAAATCAAAGGACCTAGGGTTGCTTGTCTCAGAGTTTGATGATGCCTTATATATTGCTAAATACCCTTTTAGTGAAACATTGGGACCTCACATTCTATGATTAGGGCAGGATTTTTTAACTTTGACACTGTTGGTACCTTTCGGTCTGGGTAACTCTTTGTTGTGGGGAACTCTCATAGATTGTAGGGTGTTTAGCAGCATCCTTAGCCTGCATTTACCAGATGGCAGTAGCACTACTGAATTGTGATTATCAAAAATACCTCAAGATATTGGCAAAATATCCTTAGATGGGGATCCTTGGAAATCAGACCATACCAGATTGCAATGATTCTTGATCATGGATGTACATTCATATCACCTGGGAAAGATTAAAAAAAATACCCAGACTCACCCGAGATCAGTTGAATTAAAGATCCATGGATTATCCACTGCTAAAGTTGACTGAAATAGGTTACTCTAAAAGTTTGAAATGTTTCCTTTGGGGACAAGCATACAAGGCCTCCCTTTTTCAGAGCTCCTCATCTTTTAATTTAACTCTTTTCAGAGTCCAAAGTTGCTTCATGAGTCTCCTATGGTGCAGTGGAGCTATAAGATGACACAGATTAAGCTCTACAGAAAGTCTCTGATGGACAAGAATAACTTTTTAAAAAAAGATTTTATTTATTTACTTGACAGAGAGAGAGATCACAAGTAGACAGAGAGGCAGGCAGAGGGGCAGGGGGAAGCAGGCTCCCCGCTGAGCAGAGAGCCCGATGCGGGGCATGATTCCAGGTCCCTGAGATCATGACCTGGGCGGAAGGCAGAGAGGCTTAACCCAGTGAGCCACTCAGGCACCCCTGGACAAGAGTAACTTTAAGTGAAATTATGACAATTCATTTCATTTGTAGCTACTTGCTAGATGTAGACTAGAATAGGGGTTTTAAAATTACATTTCTGAGAATCTGCATCAGCATCACTTGGGAACTTGTTAGAAATGAAAAATTTTGGAACCTCCCCTCACTTCCCACCCAGATCTTTGGACTTAAATACTCTGGGATGGGGTCCAGCTATTTGTGTCTTAGGCCCCCAGGTGATTCTGAAACATACTCAAATTCGAAAACCATGGACTAGAGACATTTTCCATATTTGGTTATGTGCTTTTGGTGTTCTTCCAGTTGGCTCTGACAACCCATCCTTCACAAGACTTAGATAACTAACAAACATTTTCATTTAACCTTTAACACTCCCTTACAATTCTGTTGTGTCAGAAATGTTCATTATTAAACTATGCCTTATATGCATGGGTTACATAATTCTGCAGTAGAAGAGTGGTAGAGGTAGAGAAGACTTAAGAGGAAGCAGAAGGAGCTGAACACAGGTCAAGCAGAGTGAGTGATACAGATACACTTCCCAGGTACACTGGCTGTACTGTGGTCCATTCAGGTCCCTAACAACAGTTTAGTATGACTTCCACAGGTAACATTTAACAGCTAGTGGGCCATGGGAGAATGGCATGCAAGAGACGTAGATGGGGCTGGGGGAGGGAGAAACCATAAGAGACTCTTAATCTCAGGAAACAAACTGAGGGTTGGGAGGGGGCGGGGAAGGAGGGCTATGGACATTGGGGAGAGTATGTGCTATGGTGAGTGCTGCAAATTGTGTAAGATTGATGACTCACAGACCTGTACCCCTGAAGCAAATAATACATTATATGTTAATTAAAAAGTAATAATGATAATAATAAAAGAAGAGTAGGCCACATGCAAGAAAAAGAACATGAGGGGTGCCTGGGTGGCTCAGTGGGTTAAAGCCTCTGCCTTCGGCTCAGGTCATGATCTCAGGGTCCTGGGATGGAGCCCAGCATCAGGCTCTCTGCTCAGCAGGGAGCCTGCTTCCTCCTCTCTCTCTGCCTGCCTCTCTGCCTACTTGTGATATTTCTCTATCAAATAAATAAATAAATAAAATCTTTAAAAAAAAAGGAAAAAGAACACGATGCTAGATGCAGTCACTGATGACTGGTGAAGGAAGGAGACAGAGGTGCTTTGTGCTTTTTCATATTACATTAATTTTAACTGAACTAAACCCTTGCTTTGTGTATCTTTAAGTTCAGCACCTTAGCTATTTGTTTTAGGCCAGTAATGGAGGTGAGTTCCTATAATACGACCAAGTGTTACTTGTTAGTTGATATAATTATTTCTCAGTGAACAAGATCATGGAACTTACTTTTGTGTGGAAAATATCATCATAATTTTTATGTGAATATTGCACCATGAGGGACAGGGTGAAAATATGTGTGGAGTTTTTGGTCGTTTTTTATGGTCTGTTTTTTTTTGTTTTTGAGACTGAGCAATTGAGAGGGGGTTGGGGGTTGGGGAGGGTGGGCAGAGAGAATCTTAAGTAGCCTCCGTGCCCAGCATGGAGCCTGGCACAAGGCTTGATTTCATGACTGAGATCATAACCTGAGTTGAAATCAGGAGTCTGATGCTTAACTAACGAAGTCACCCAAGTGCCCAGAAAATGGGTTTTAGGTAGAAGGACACTGAAGGAATCTAGGAGAAAGATGCTGTTTCAGCAGATTAGAGTAGTAGGCATAGATAAAATGCAATATTAGCTTTGAAATGTAGTTTGAAGGTGACGTTCTTAGGATTTCTTGTTGGATTTCATGTAAGAGGCAAGAATCAAGGTTGACTTCTGGGTTTTTCCCTACTCATTCAGATGGATGTAAAGTGATTGAAATTGAGACTGGGTTGAAGCAGTATTAGAAAAATTGAGGAATTAAATTGTCTGTTTGGACTATATTAAAACTCTAGGCTTCCCATTATATATAAAAACAAAGATGCCAAGAAAGCAGAGTGATGAAGTCTGGAGCTCTGGGGGGAGGGATTAAACTTGAGATTTAAATTTGGGCATTCTCTGCATAGAGATGTATAAAGCCCTGGGAGTGGATAAAATCACCTCAATGAGAGAAGAAAGAAGAAAAAAGAGATGCCTGAAGTCATGTTTTTTTTTTCAACTTGGTATTCCTTTAAGCCTAGAAGTAGTCTGTTATTTTTATCGTGTTGAATTCCATTTTTCTTGAATTTAATGTTACTCTTTGTGATGGTCACAGACAAGACTTAAAAAAATATTTTCACTGAGAAATTGACACTGTAATGTAGCTCATTGACAGTAGCTTCTCTGTTACCATTATGGTGTCAAGACTTCCCAGTAGGGCTGAGAGAGGCTGGTACTCAGGTAATCAATAGATTACTGAGCCTATGAGAAAGCATTTGGGGCAGTTTAACAACACTGAGACAGAAAGATTACTTCTATTCAAGTCATTAAAATTTCCTGCTATGTTCTTTGTTTTGGCTGCCTTTTGCTTGTCTTGTCAGGTCTTCTAAGCCAAACAGCCATATGAGGTCAACCAGAAAAAGAACTAAACTGGGAAAATAATCACATTTCTTTAATAAAATATTTTTGAAAACTTGGAGATGAAGGATGAACGTTATTATTATAGGATAGCATCCATTTTTCAGTTAAAAGAAATCTTATCCCCCAAATGATGGTAATTTATAAAAGTACAAGTTGAATGTTTATATGTATGCATGAGGTTCTACACACATATAACCATGTAGAGGGTACATTATTTCCTACCAAGTTTTATGGCTTTTATATCAAGTCAGTATATTTTGCTAATATTATCCCTGAAGTTGACAATATAACCCTTTGTGGGCCTAACCTAAGCACATGGATTCCCAACTGGGCTGTAAAAATATCAACAGCTACTTTAGAGTTCCTGGGGGCAGCATTAGTAAGATTTAACTTGTCCAGTTTGGGCCAATTATATTGCTTCTCTATCTTCTGCAATTCCATGGGGTCTTCTCCTTAGCCTTTGGGCTTGAGAAAACTTTGGTTGAAGGCATTCTGTAAATAACTCACTTGGCTCTGACTGGCCAAGAAATCCAGTCTGGAGCCAAGATAAACTCAGTGATCATTTCTGCATTCATTTATTAGCACAGTGAATATGATTATTCTTTAGAGATTATTGAAAAAGCAGTTTCAGATAATGGATTTGAATTTGTGCCCTGATCCCAGTTATGTGTTCATTTGTATTTTATTTCTTGATAAGGCCTCAGAAAAAACTAGGTAGAAATATTCTCATTGCATCTCTGAATTCACCATTAACGAGAGAGCAGTTTTCATGCCAAAGGAGAAAAGTAAGGAAACAAAACAACATGGTCCTGTAATTTTGGCTTTCTAATCAATTAGCAAGCAAATTGGCAAACAGGAAATGCAGGAGGTCATGTGTAGCTTAGCTTTCTGTTGAAGGCTCAATGTGAAATTTCCTTTGCTCTGAACATATCTAACTAGATGCTACAAGAATAAAAAAAGATTGGAGAGACTACTGGTATTTGAGTTCTTTTTATACAGTGTTTCATATAATTCTCCATTTGCTGTAGATGCTGGGTTTTGGAGAGCTAGGAGATAAGAGATAAGAGATGTAGATAATTTTACCTTCTTAACATAAAACAATAATCAAATACTCACTTGAACTTCAAACAGCACAGAGACATTAATTCAACATTTACTGGATACCAACTGTGTGCCAGGAACTATGCTGTGGTATGGATACTAAGAGTAGTGAGATATGAACGACCTTCTCAAGGAATGTAGTCTCTAGCCTTCAGCTCTCACACTAAATTCTGACTGGGTCAGTTCTCCTCTAGCTCCTGTATTTTCTTTTATTTCAGAGATAAGAACTATGTAATTTGATGGTTACTTTTATGTGTCAACTTGATTGGGATATGGGGTGCTCAAAATTTGCTTAAAGATTATCCTGGACATGTCTATGTTTTGGGATGAGATCAACATTCACACGAGTAGCCAAAGTAAGGAAGATTGGGAGGAGCATCTTGCAGTCCATTAGAGGCCTAAATAGAACAGAAGTTGGTGTAAGGGAGAATTTTCTTCCTTGCCTATGTTTTCAAACTGGGGAAATCAGTCTTGTCCTGCATCTGGACTGAAACTTGCACTGTCAGTTCACCTTGTTCTCAGGCTTCCAAACTTGGGCTGGAGCTATACCACTGGCTCTTCTCAGTCTCTAGCTTGCATACAGTTGGTACATACTGTACATACATACATCTCTAGTTGCATACAGTTGCACCAGTTGGTGGGACTACTTAGACTTCATTAACCTGTAGCCCATTATAAGAATATCTCTTCATGTCTGCTTCTCTCTGTCTCTGTACCATATCTATATATCTGTATGTATCCTATTGGTTCTGTTTCTTTAGAGAACCCAGACTAATACACCAGTGAACTACAGGAGCAGTTGTAGACAGACAAAGCAGGACGATCAGTACAACTTCCCAAAGTGGGAGGCGCCCTGTAGAATCTAGGAGTTTCATTCTCTTTGTAAAATAGATTCAGATAGTCCAGTGCCACTGACTCTGAAATAAAACAAAACAAAACAGTTTAGGTTGATCTTTGGGAATGTACTCTTGAAAATTAAGTTAAGAATTTTTCAAAGTAAAGCTAAAGACTAGAAATCAGATAAGTTAAGAATAGGTCTATCTATTCTTAGAAACAGGCGTATATACTTGTCACATTTGGATTTTTGACTTATGGGAAAGATATTTAAAAAAAAAAAACAATTTGGAAGGGGATTTGCCCAATTTGCAGTAGGGGCTTAGGGCTTGATGTCCAAATAGCAAAGAGTATAGCTTGAACACTCATAACTACTTAGCTTAAATACAATTTTTACCCTTTCTATATGCCTAACTGCAGTAAGCCAGGGTAGGTCAAAGGTCATCAACAAAGCAGATGCTTGGATTTTGATTTAATGAGACAAAAGTATTTGCTTGATTAAATTTCATATAATGTGCAGCCATCCTACAATACCTAGAGAAGGATCAAGTGGAAAAAAAACAACATAACAGGGGAATATTGTGGTCTTAAAAGCAATACTCAACTAGAACAACTAACCACAGTTGAGCTCAATTGCTCTGCTTTGTGAGGGCTCACTTGCTTTTGTGAAGTTATATGTTCTTAAATTCTCAAATAAAATGTTGAAAAGAAATAATGTGGAACCATTTGAGTGTGTAGTCCCAGTGTGTACTTGTGATATGTTAGAGAATCACTGGCAGTGGCAGTTGACCAGTGTTAGCCCATGGTGGTTTCCTAGTCAGCACAAAACACCACAGAAAATTCTAGATTTTGGGAGTGGAACATTTTTATGGTTCCTTCTTTTTCATCACCAACTGTTTAAAAGTTAGGGTTTTTGTCCTATTATATATGTGTACTAATTTCCCACTGTAGCTTCAAAAATGAATCTTTTTATTACCATTAGAAACAACATGGGATCACAACCACCATTACCTTTTATTCACTATTTCAAGAAGAAAAAGACAGACAAATCCACTTTCTCACACTTTCCTTGAGTAATTTTCTACCTGATGCTATTGTCTCCACCCATTTCTCTACTTTACTTGGAATGAGTGCTTGTCACCACTGGCCACCTAGTAGAGTTTCTTATGAGCAACATACATCTAAGTAGCTACACAGAACTGGTCTTAATCTCTTTTTAACAATATATTAACTCTGTTATGGTTTATTCCTATGCATCTCATTTCTTTAACTGTAGTGTTATGGTAATTTCTTCTTGGTGACATTATTCTATAGGACTGAAATAATACAATAAATGTGTAATATTGTGTCTAGCACAGAGAAAATATGTGATACCTTTTTTGGGTTATTTTATAAATATTTGCAGATACCTTCTGTATGTTTAGCATGCTTCTCCAATTTTTAGCAAAACAGAGGGTAAAATAGATATGATTTCATGCTAAGGTTAAATTATATCTTCAATGGTTTATTAACATATTCTATAAATTTTCATTGGCTTCTAATTGCATGTGAGGTAATAGAGAAGAAACAAAGTGCTGTACAAGCTGGGCTGTTTGGAGATACTGATTGCAACTGGCATTTTATCAAGCTGGGCAGTACCTGTGATGTAACAGTAGTTAACTGTCTGAATGTTATTTTTGGAGATAAAATATTTAATGGAATAACCCATGAAAAGGATGTAGCATGGTATCTGGCCCAGAGTAAGTTTCAATAAGCCTTAATTTTTGTTATTATCACTATTTTGTAAAGATGAGTTGTATTCATAGAAAGGAGTATATAGTGTAGTGTTAGAGAACAGACATTTTATAAAGGGCCATAATATAAATTAAAGGATGCTAAGCACCACTTAAAATTCTAACACATTTTGGCAGGGAGATCTTGTCCCTATGACAGTGCTAGGGAAATGCAAAGGAGTGGGAGGACAGAATTAGAGATGGAGAATTGACCTGGCTTAGACATCTGAAGATGGGTGGGAGAGCTTACAAGTCCAGCAAACAAAAATGGAACAGTCAGGGGCGCCTGGGTGGCTCAGTGGGTTAAAGCCTCTGCCTTCGGCTCAGGTCATGATCCCGGGGTCCTGGGATCGAGCCCCACGTCGGGCTCTCTGCTCAGCAGGGAGTCTGCTTCCCCCTCTCTCTCTCTGCCTGCCTCTCTGTCTACTTCTGATCTCTCTCTGTCAAGTAAATAAAAATCTAAAAAAAAAAAAAAATGGAACAGTCAAAGGCAGGAGAATTAGGAAAGGATGGAAAATATAAGAGGGTGTGTGGAAGAAACAAAAAGGCATCCCATATAACTGCAGCACAGGTTAGGCATATTCTGACAAGGTGAATGAGAAGCACACTTTATTAAAGGGTTTTTAATGGCAGCCTGGAATTTGGATCTGACTCAGCCAATAGATAAAGTGTAACAGTCAGCAAGGCAGCAGTTGCAACCTCTCACTTTATCATAGAGCCATGCAGGTCAAGGTAGGTTAGACTTTGCAACCTCAGCATTATCAACCTTTAGGTTGCCTAATGTTTTATTGAGAAGGAACAATTCTGTGCATTATAAGGTGTTTAACAGCATTTCTGGTCTCTGTCCACTAGATAACAGGAGTACCTCTGTTGTGTGACAACTAAAAATATGTTTAGACATTGCCAGATGTTCTCTAAGAGGAAAAATTGACCCTGGTTGAGAAACACTGACATAGATGATAGTATGTCAGGGCCATTTTTTTTTTTTTTTTAGAAATTTTGAAGTTATTTTCTTTTTTCCCTATTCTTCCCACACATTGGATCATATTCTGGGGTCTTTTACCTCATGGGGAGGTTTTGGAAATGTAGGAAACTACATGACAAGTTTCCTTTCTCAAATTTCCTTTTGAATTTGAGTCATTGAGATTATGTTGTATGTTCTTGAAACAGAGAAGAAAAGGACTTGTGAGGAAAATACTTAACAGAAAAGGATTTTCCCTAGTCAAGAAAAGTTTTCTAAAGTCAGGAAGGAAGGACAGATGTCCACAGGATTATGGAGCAGTGAGTTTGTGTGTTGTTACTCAGCAGATATTTGGTTAAAATGGGAACTTTCTTTGGGGAGTTACTACATGAATCCCAGCTTCTCTAAAACATATGGCCCACTCAAAAGAAGTGATTAAAAAGAGGTTTATGAAGGGATCATTTATACAGATGTGAGCGAGGTTAAGAAAGTCTTACAAGGAATTCTGAAACATTCTGGGGGAAGGAAGCTTGATGCAACAGCTAGAGGAAATGGTTATCAGGGCCTGTCTGTAAGTGTCACCTAACAAGAATGGTGCCATTGCTAGAGAAATGTATTTTCACAAAATACCACAGGGAGATAGCCAGGGGAACAAATATTCCAACCTCTCCTTTTCCCCATCCTTGATTCTTTTATTTACATCTCCCATTGGATAAACCTAACCAGAAACCAGAGGGCAAGAGAGTTTTGGATAACTCTCTATTCACATGCTTTGCCCATTTTAAAATTGGACTTTTTTTAAAATTAATGAATAATAAGGGTTCTTTATATATTTTGGATATAAATACCTATTAGATACATAACTTGAAAATACTGTTTCCCAGTTTCTCTTCACTCTGCTGATGGTAACTTTGCATGTAAGTTTTAAATTTTGTTGAAATCCAACTTTTCAAACTGTAATCCCATGTCATTTTCATGTCATATCCAGGAGCTCCTTTCCAAACCGAGATTGCAATGATTAGCTCCTATATATTCTCTGAAAAGCTTTATGGT
Organism: Mellivora capensis; assembly: GCA_004024625.1. Lineage (NCBI taxonomy): Eukaryota > Metazoa > Chordata > Mammalia > Carnivora > Mustelidae > Mellivora > Mellivora capensis. The sequence continues at coordinate 14,049 of PISX010025590.1, read as the reverse complement.
TTTAGCTCTTATTTTTAAATCCATGATATGCTTTGAGTTAATTATAGGGTATGATTTGGGTCCAAATTCATAATTTTGTAAGTAGATATCCAGTTATTTCAGTATTAATTATTGAAAAGACTATTCTTTCCCTATTGGATTGCCTTGTCCTCTTTGGCAAAAATTAATGGACTATAGATGTTAGGATTTCCTTCTAGATTCTCAATTCTAATCCATTGATCTACATGGCTATCCTTATGTTTCACACTATACTGATTATGGTAACTTTGTAGAAAGTTCTGAAATGAGGAAGTATGTGTGCTCCAACTTTATTCTTTTTCAAGATTGTTTTAGTTATTCTGGGTCTCTTACATTTTCATATAAATTTTACTATCAGCTTGTCAATTTGCATAAAAGCCATTTTCAATTGTGAGAGAGATTGGATTGAATCTGTAAATACATTTGGAAAATGTGACCTTTTTTTTTTTTTTCCCCAGTAGTAATTCTTTCAATTCATGAGTATGGGATTTCTTTCCATTCATTTAGGTCTTTAATTTTTTCAACTTAGTTTGTAGTTCTTAGTGTAAACATCTTTTACTTATTTTGTTAAATTTATTCCTAAATTTTATTCTTTCTGATGTTATTATGAATGGGATTAAAGTTCATTTTGGGGCCGCTTATAACATATATAGAAATATAATTGATTTTTTGCATATTGATCTTGTGTCCTACAACCTTGCTTGAATTCATTTATAAATTGAAGTAGGTATTTTGGTACATTCTTTGGGATTTTCTTTTTTTTCCTTTTTTTGAAAGATGTATTTATTTATTTTTGAGAGAGAGAGAGCATGAGTGGGAGGGACAGAGAGAGAAGAAGGGATACTATAAATCATACTCCATACTGATCCCAAGAGCCAGGCATGAAGCTCAATCTTACTACCCCAAGATCATGACCTAAGCTGAAATCATGAGTCGGATGCTTAACCCACTGCGCCACCCAGGTGCTCCTCTTTGAAGTTTTCTATATGTTAGATCATATCATGTACAGATAGAGATATTTTTACTTTTTTTCTAATCCAGATAATTTGTTATTTCTCTCTCTCTTTCTCTTTTGCACTTGTTCTCTGCAGAATTTACCCCTGGGCCATAAATTTTTGTTTCTTCAGTTGCTTCTGGGATATTTTATCTTTTGTAAAACCTCTTGCTTTAGGAACAATTCTACTGTTTCTCAATAAGGATCATCTCAATGTGGCAGGTAGAACTCATGTACGGGTTAATCTGACCATTAACCTTGTAAATTCTGTGCCACATCTTGGGGCTTGGTACACCTGAATGTGCCCAATGACTAGAGAAGCTATATCTAAACCCTTAAGTTCAGCATTACTCTTTGCATTTTTAAGCATGTGCGGTAAAAATTCTCTCCTTTTGGGCTACCAACCCTGTGTCCAGCCCCACTGTTTGGCCTGGGCACAACTATCAACTCCACCATTGTAGCGATGGAGTGGCACACACTGCTCCTACAAAGGGAAGTCTTCCAGATACTTGGTGGCTTTTTGGATATGCACACCCTTGATGCACACCCTTGACTGGGAAGTTTCTTAAAGTGAACACGAAGATTTGAACCTCTTGATTTGCATGATTTTGTAGGGTTTTCTGGGTCAAGTGAATAGGGAACCATTTTCAGAGGTCACTTCAAGCCACTTAGGGGAAGAGGAACATTTATTTCCTTTCATTGTCCAATTTTCTTTCATAGATCCTCTAGTACAATGTTGAATGGAAATGACAAGAGGGGTTATCTTTACCATACCTTGGGAGGAAAGGATTTAGTGTCTTGCTATTGATTTTAATGTGAGCTCTAGTTGTGTGTGTGTGTGTGTGTGTGTGTGTGTGTGTGTTTTGTAGATGCCTTTTTTTTTCAGGTTGAGGGAGTTTCATTCTAGTCCTTCTGTTAACTATTTTTATTAAGAAAGTGTGATGAATTTTGTCAAATGTTTTTCTGCATCTATTGACCCTATGATTTGGGATTTTTATTTTATTAAAAGGGTGTGTTGCATTAGGTGATTTTTCATATGGTAAAACAACCTTGTATTTCTTAGATAAATCCCACATTGGTCATGATGTATAATCTTCTTTATATGTTGTTGGATTTGCTTTCTATTCTTCATTGAGGATTTTTGTATCTTATCCATAAGGTATTGGTCTATAGTTTTCTAGTGTTATGTTTGTCTCATTGTGGTTTCATGATAATACTGGTCCCATAGAATAAGTTGGGAAGTATCCTTTTTCACTTCCATTTGCCATTTTCTTGAAGAATTTGTCATGAGTTAATATTGATTTTTCTTTAAATGTATGATAGGCTTATCCAATGAAGCCATCTTGGCCTGGACCTCCCCCCGCCCCCCAATGAGTTTTAAAATTACTAATTCGGTCTCTTTACTTACAGATCCATTCAAGTTTTTCTATTTATTTCTGAGTCAGTTTTGGTGATTTTGATTTCTAGGAATGTTTCCATTTCATATAAGTTGCTCTAACTTTCCCTCCTCTTTTAAAAGCATAATACATATTTCCTGTGTGCTTTAGAAGACCATCAATTAGAATTTAAAAGACCCTCTAGTAGGGGGAGAAAGATGAACACAAGTAAGTACAGAGCAGCAAAAGCGTTGTGCTTAAAAAGAATGTAAGGAAGAGATCATTAACATCCAGAAGAGAGAGATATTACAGTACTTGCAAGTTTAACTGGCTTGTGTTTGGAGGATGGTAATATGTGAGACTTTGTGAAATATGTTTTTTTTTCTTGTTCTGGAGGGGTGTTCAGAACTAGCAATATTGGGGAGACCATTCTTACTAAGTCTTGTGTTTCTACATATATTTTCAGTGAAGGCGCTGTTATCATTTCTCAGGACTATATTTTCAAGAGTATTTTTATAGCAAGCAGCTTTGACAGATAGAAATACTGCCTTTCTCTGAAACAAAGTGCTGACATAGCTATTATCCAGTATAAAAAATATCCAGTTTTCTTTTTTTCTTAAAAGATTTTATTTATCTGTTTGACAGAGATCACCTAGGCAGAGAGGCAGGCAGAGAGAGAGAGAGAGAGAGGGGTAAGCAGGCTCCCTGCTGAGCAGAGATTCTGATGCGGGGCTTGATCCCAGGACCCTGAGATCATGACCTGAGCTGAACACAGAGGCTTAACCACAGAGCCACCCACATGCCCCAATATCCAGTTTTCTTAAACTCAAAGTTCTTTTTTAAATTATGCAACCATTTATGTATATAGGTATTACTGGGGCCTTTTCATGTTAGTCCATGGAAAATTGTGTTTGTGGAAGAGTCCAATGGTGATGTTACAAATGGGAAAAGAACATTGGCAGAAACATGTATGGGGAAACTATTGGAATTGTGCATAATGTTTTCATGGGTCCATCATGTTTATGAACAACCAGAAATAAGCTTTGAAAAGGTACACAAGTTGGTAGAGTTCAACATGCCATGCTAATGTTATTTAAACTAATTTTGTGGAGAAGGGGAATAGTCACTGGCATTTGGATAGGTATATTTTCTGTTCCTTATGAGATTAATATAGTCATGTCCATGAGGAAATAAAGGAGAAACTGAGAAAAAATCATTTAAGAGACTATTATAGTAATAGGAAAAAATATTTCTCTGAGTTAGTTTAGTATCAGCTGGAACTGAGAAGATAAATATGAAAGGATTTATGTAAATAGAGAAGCAGTAAAATGGGTGTTGTGTGTTGGGAAGAGATCCTGTCTATTGTGGGTACCACTGTATTTGTAATGAACAGCAGCATGGTGCCTGCACTTCATAGATGTACAACAAATATTGTAGAATGAGAAGCTGAAAAAAAGAAACAGCAAAAAAATTTAACAGAGGAAGGAGGAGAGAAACATTGCTTCTTCTATTTGTTTTAAGTTGGAGTAACAGGACGAATGTTAGTATAATAAAGAGATAAAGGAAACGATAGGAGAAGAACAGATTTAAGAGCACAATAATGGATTTATTCCTGAACATATTTAATTTGATGCTTGTATGGATCAGTTCATATGGAGCTGAACAGCAGGCAATTAGGAATGAGAATCATGTGTGGAAAAGTTCTGAAGCTGACAGTCGCCAGCATAAAAAGAGAGATGAGGTGGAGATGGAAGGGGGAAAAGAAAGGAGAGAAAAGAGGTAAAAAACAAAAATAAAAGCAAACAAACAAAACAAGACAAGAGTTAAGAAAGGAAATCTGGACAATATCTAGCCTGGGGTCAAAGGAGGAAGAAATTTAAGAAGAGAGTCATCAGAGAGATAAAACAAGGCACACTTATCTCAGAGTTTTAGAACCTAAGATGGTAAAATGTTTCAAAAATAAAATGATGATTGCATCTGTGTGGTTTTCAGCAGCGCTGAGATGAAGAGGTCTAGAAAGTGGTTGTTAGGAGATTAATGGTTTATTTTTGAAAGATAAACGGAGTGATGAAAGTAGAACATAGATTATAGAGGGTGGAGAAATGAGTGGCAGTGAGAATATGTGGAGAACATGAAGGGTTTTTTAGAAAAAGGCTTAATGGCAAATTACACTTTAGATTAACTAGGTCCTTGATTTTGCAGAGAACTGGGATACAAGTCCATTTGTAAGCAGTGAGCATACATAAGCTTGCTGAGACCTATATTCATAAAGTAGATTAAACTGATAACAATATGATATTCTATGACCAAGGCGATCCTTGTAATTGATGGATCTGAGTAATACAAAGATGCCTGGAGAACGTCAGGCTACCTAAATACACATTATTATGCCTATTTAATCCTGACACTACTTTTTGGCAGGGAAGTCTGAGAGTGGAAAACATACTCCTGCACTCAATCAAAATGAATACACTTTCTTGTCTTTTTTTTTTTTTCAAGAAGATTTCTCTTTAGATTTGAAATAAGTTAACATTTTGCAGGGGCTCATGACCATGGCAGAAGTCTGGTATTAGTTTAGGAATCTCGAAGCTAACAAATAGATGACTGAAATCTGGTGTCCTACCCTGAGGACAAAGATTTCTTAGAGAATATAATATTCCAGTTTTTGCTCTTTTTGATCCAGCCAACAGTACTGGCTGCCCCAGACAAAAAGCCAGTTAGCTACCACTTCATAATTTATAGCACATGCTGTAAATAAGTAAAAACTGATCCTGTGATACAGAGGGAAACAATGAGGCAGAGAGAGGCTCCTTTTAGGAAAAAATTGCCTTGTTGTGATTTAGTGACATGTCACCTGGTGAAGACCATGTATTTGTTTAAAAACAGATTGATTAACAACTTTTTGTATTTTATTTTTGGGGGTTTTAAATATTTTTAATTAATATACAATGTATTATTTGTTTCAGGGGTACAGGTCTATGATTCATCAGTCTTATACAATTCACATTGCTCACCATAGCGCATACATTTTAAAAAACAAGGAAAGAAAAGTCCATTAGTTGAATGCTAAAGCTTAGTGGGGCACCTGGGTGGCTTAGTGGGTTAAAGCCTCTGCCTTCGGCTCAGGTCATGATCCCAGGGTCCTGGGATCGAGCCCCACATCAGGCTCTCTGCTTGGCAGGGAGTCTGATTCTCCTCTCTCTCTGTCTGCCTCTCTGCCTACCTGTGATCTCTGTCAAATAAATCAATAAAATCTTAATATATATATAATAGAATCCTTCTCATACAACTTAATAATAAATAATAAATTAAAAAATAAATAATAAATAAAAAACCAAGCACTCTGATTAAAAAATGGGAAGAGGGCCTGAATAAACATTTCTCCAAAGAAGACATACAGATGGCCAACAGACACATGAAAGAATGTTCAACATCACTCATCATCAGGGAAATACAAATCAAAATTGTGGTAAAATAGCACCTCACATCTGTTGGAATGGCTAATAAAAAAAGACAAAAATATAGCAAGTGTTGGCAAGGAAGTAGAGAAAAGGAAACACACATGCATTATTGGTGGGAATGTAAATTAGCACAGATACTATGGAAAACAGTATGAGTGTTCCTCAAAAAATTAGAAATACCATATGAGGATGCATCTGGGCGACTCATTTAAGTGTCTAAGTGTTGATTTCTGCTCAGGTAATGATCTTCGGGTCATTAGATTGAGCCCCAAGCCGGGCTGCATGCTCAGCAGCAGTCTGCTTGGAATTCTCTCTCTCCCTCCACTCCTCCTCCACCTCCCTGCTTACACTAGCTCTCTCTCTCTCTACCTCTCAAGTAAGTAAGTAAAATCTTAAAAAAGAAAAAAAAAAAAGAAATCTCACATGACCCAGCAATTCCATCATCTATACAGAGAAAATAAGAACACTTGGGGTGCGTGGGTAGCTCAGTCAGTTAAGCATCTGCCTTTGGCTCAGGTCATGATCTCAGGAACCTAGGATAGAGCCCTGTGTTGGGCTCCCTGCTCATTAGGGAGCCCGCTTTTCCCTCTGCCCCTGCCTCCTGCTTGTGTTCTTTCACACTACATCTTTCTCGAATAAATAAATCTTTTTTTTAAGAATATTAATTCAAAGGTTAAACTACTTTTAAAAAAGATTTTATTTATTTATTATTTGAGAGAGCAAGAATGAGACAGAGAGAAAGAACATGAGAGGTGGGAAGATCAGAGGGAGAAGCAGACTCCCTACAGAGCAGGGAGCCCAGTGTGGGACTCGATCCTAGGGACTCCTGGATCATGACCTGAGCCAAAGGCAGTTACTTAACCAACTGAACCACCATATTAATTCAAAAAGATATGTACCCCTATGTGCAGCATTATTTATATTAGCCAAGATGTAGAAGCAATGTGTAACAAATGATAAGTAGACTTACTATGGAGAAATCATCACCACAATAAGTGAAATAGTATTTCACAGTAAATGAAATAATATTTTACATTATTTCCTATGAAGTACAAATATCTAATCAATATATTATGCCCCTGAAACTAATATAATGTTACATGTCAATTGTATTTCAATTTAGCACCTTAAAAGTAAATAAATAAGAAGAAGCCTGTTGCCTCAGTGCAAAAGCAATTATAGTTGGGTTTGTTTGTATGAAGCGAATTCTAGATGTGGATTGGGAGTTAGAAGCTTATTTTGTTGTATTGTTTGCTTGTTTTGCTTCATTTGCTTTCTGAGTCTAAGCTCTATCAGGAATTAGCTCTATCACTTAGGGTAAATCACTTGAAACCTGTGGGCTAAGAAATGATGAAATAGGAGACTAGTCCATTATAGCCTATGACAGAATAATTGTTATCTCCATTGGCTTCAGTGGCAAAAAAAAAAAATGTGCAAAATGTTTGATTCACATTAGTGTTTTCTTATATAAATTCTGCATTACCTATATGTGGTATTTGAAACATTAGTGTTAGTAATTTTTTTAATTAAATAGAATCCTTAATCTGACTTTAGTATGGGCAGAATTAAAATACTCACCTTACAGAAGTTGTTTGTTTTGGTGGATGGCTGTAACCGTAAAGAAATACATGAAAAAGTTGTTGAGTGATTGAAGCAAGGTGACATGGGCTAAGAGCTAAATGGCCACTTTCCAGGGATTGTTGGGCACAACCAAGAGAAAATATGAATATATTTAAAAGCTGGTTAGAACTTCATTTCATAAACTACTAAATGTCCACTCATGTTAATTGGGTTATTCCGGGGCAGCTGAAAAGTTAAACATTTTTTGTCTACTTGTCAAGATTTTAATGGGACCTACGAATCCTGCAGACAGTTTCATGTGTCAGGCATGTTCAGGGGTGAGAAGGTGCCTGTGGGCCTGCAGACTATAGGAGGACCTTGTCTGTAGGTCCTAGTGGGTTCTACCAAATGCTCCATAAATGGTAAGGAGAAGCTAAACACAGTAAAAAACTATAAGAGGTTCCATTTGGCAGATACAAAGAAAAAAAATGTGGTGAAATATCAGATTTCTTTCCTTGCTTGAGCAAGTTTGTCTTTTTCAGCACATGACCTTGCACAGAGTTGTATGGGCATGTGTTGATGTGCCATTTATTTAGAAGGGTGGGGTTGTAGTTTCAGTTGAGGACTTTAATTTTCTGGGTTTGGTTGGAGGGACAGTGGCGACCTGAGGACTCAGAGGCATATCTCTGACAATGTGTTTATCTGAATACCTGTCAGCAGGCCAGTTGTAGGCCCCTTTAATTACTCTGGTGCTAGAGGATAAGCGTAAGAGTTAAGACCAGCGGAAGAGAGTAGTAATATACTTTGCAATCACTTCAAATATTTTTTGGGGGGGAGGGGCAAGCATATGAGTTTGCCGATGCATTTTCTGAGGATTTTGGATTTTAAAGATGTGAAGACCATGCTTTGTGATTTCTTTGGATGCTTCATGATGCAGAAAAAAGATAGAAGCTATTAATCATTGGTTAAATGACCATTTGAAAAATAATAGATCTGGGAGTTGGTTTCAGAGGTTTTGAGGTGCCTTTGTCTTCTCATTCATTAAGTCAAAAAATATATACTGAGCACCAACTGTGTGTCAGGCCCTGTGCCAGGATGAGGATACAATGAATTTCACAAGGGTTCTGCTTCCAGCGTGCTGGCTGGCTGGTGAGGGTAGCATGAATAGGAGAGTAAATCACCCCATGACAATATAATGTGGGCTAGAATAGGAATGTACCTAGGATGGGCATCCTAGGAGATCTTTGAGATCATGCAGATCTTTGAGAAATTTATGTCTAAATTCAGTTCTAAGGGATAAGAATAACTGGACAGGTACAAGGAAAGAGAAGAATATGCCAGGTAGAATAGAATATGCAGAGTCTTGAAGGCAGCAAAGAACCTGGTGTGCTTAAGGAACTCTAAGTGGTTAGTCTGACTGAGCCATCGTTCTGAGACGTAGAAGGAATGCAAGACCTGAGAACTATGAAGATGTAACACGGAGTCATGTGAGGCTTTGTAAGGCATGTTAAAAATTTTGGACTTTGTCTTCCTCTGAAGACAAGCAAGAGTCACTTTTGGATTTTTGAGCCAAGAATGAGGGGCAAATTATTCTGATTGTGTTGGGGAAGTGTTTAGAAGAAGAGAGTCTGAACATAGGGAGACCACTTAAGAGGCAATATAGGTTAGTGGTGATAGAGTAACTTCACCTGAATTAAGACAGTGGCAATGGAGAGAAGTGAATTCATTCCAGAATTAATAAGAAAGTGTGTTTATCACTCTTGGATAGGGCCTGTTTATCATTTTTAATCACAGATTTCTACAGAGACTGCCTCCACCACAGGAGTAATGCTCAATGCAACCCCACCACCCCCAGGGGTCCCAGGCTTTAGTTGGAGGGTTAGAAAAGATTGCCAAGGCCAGCGAGATTCTCCTCTCACTTTTAGGATTTGGGGAATTGAGATACCAAAAAATTGAGTCAGTCAGCTTTGGAAACTTGATCAGAAAAATCAAAACTGCTGATGAGTAAGGAGAAAAAACAACAATAGAACTGATTAGAAGGAGGGAAATGCAGCAGAGAATGACAAAGATTAAGAGTCAAGGTGGCATTTGAGAGACTGAGAGTGTTACTTGATTCTACTTCATATCCTGCTCTTAAATGATCAAACACAGTAATACATGTGTAACAACTACACCTTTTTGTACTTGAGCTAGAGTGAGACTTTACTTGAGTTATCTTATTATACCTACTGCCCTGTCAGCGTTTTTCTGGGATTCTACTATATAATTTAGGATTCCTGTGATGCTAACTGTGTTGCATGATGATTGGTCTGAGACCTCTGTGTCTTTAAACATTCTATTCTTTTGTTTACTTTGGTCTCAACTTAGGCTTTTGAAAGTAAAGTAGTAGCTTTCCCTTTACATGATAATAGATTGATTATTCATTCATAGATCTCCAGGTTTTTAGCTTTGAGCCAGTGGGTTTGTTGGCTCCCTAGAAATCTTTATTTTCATTTACAGAAAAATTATAAGACTGACCAAAATATATTCACCCAGCCTTTCCAAAGCCTTGTGAAAGGACAAGATGATGTGTTTTAAGTTGGTGTATTATTAAAAGCACATTATATTAAGACTTATCATATTTCCTTAGAACATACTACTTTGGGTGGAATGAACCACAGAAGAGATTGTTCCTTGTAAGAGGAACATTGTTCTCTTGTTCCACAGTAAGAGAAAAAGCTTGAGGTCTGTTTAGGTTTAATGTTCAAACTCTAGTCTTTTCAGAACAAATAGGCTCCTTCAATTTGAAGACTCTGAAGCTAGCAAATGGAACTGAAAGCATCTTAGAGCTCCTTGTTGACACTACATGGTCATAAACCCTTCAGACTCTGCAGAGAGGTCGTAAAGCAAATCGCTCCTTCACAAGTAAACCGATTAAAGGAAGACAGGGTTTAGACATCTTGGAGCCTAATGAGGGTATTTCAGGGAAATGATGCTCATTTTCTAGAACAAATGATAAATTTTTGTTACGTGTGAGAAACAGAATTGCCCATAGGAATAAAGTCAAGGAATGGGATAGGCAGTCTATTCTATTTTCAGTATCACTGGGCTTGGGAATCAGAAGACTTTGAATTCCTAATCCTGCATTAACTGGCTGACCTTAGGGAAGTAAACTCACCACTGTGCTTGTCTTATTTTTGAATGAGAATGTCTATTCATTCAATTAACATTTACTAAGCAAATATTATTGGCAAGTTAATTTACTTCATCCTCACAAGAATCCCATAAAGAAGCCATTATTACTCATTCATACTAATAAGGAAAGTGATGCTCAGAGGATTTAAGTGACAGTGCTAAGTCACAATTGGTGAGTGGAAAAGTTGCAGTTGGTAAATGGTAGAGGCAGAATTCAACCCCAACTTCCAAGTCCAGTGTTATTCCTGGTAGAGGAAACTGCTTTTCTTATGGTTCAATTGCTTTTATTAACACATGCTATTATATTTTTTAGTGTTTGCTATCTCATAGGGGTTATAATCCAGTTTCCTGAGTGTATCTTTATTGTCCCAACTAAAACATAAGCTCTTCAAAGGCAAAGATTCCTACATTTATATCTTTGTTACTTGCCTCCTCTCTCCCCACAATATAGACTACCAGTCTTCACTCACTTATTCATTCATTGATTCATCATTTAAAAAATATGAATCAAGTGCCTATTATATGGTAGGCACTGTCCTGGGTTCTTAGAATACATTAGTGCACTAAATAGATGATATCTCTGGCCTTATTTAATTATATTCTAGTGGAAGGAGAAGCAAATAAATAACAAATGGCATAACCTATGAAATAACGTCAGGAGGTATTAAGGGCAATAAAGTAGGTCAGGTTAAAGGGGACTGGGAATGTGACTGAAAGGGTCAGTTTGCAATTTTTAACAAGGCTATTAATGTAGGCTTCATTGACAACTGCATATTTGATACTGAAATTCACTTGGAAGTGTCTTCTGACAACTTGAAGCTTTGGCTTTGCTTACATACAAGATGGCACCAGGCTTTGGCCTTAACCCAAAATTCCTGACACACATTTATTTCCCAGCAGAGAGCTTTAGATCAATATCTTCCATATTCATCTACAGAAACACCAGGGGTATGAGGTGGAAGAGGCCAAGGCATGGCTTGAATTTATGTCATGCTCTCTAAAATAGACAGCCCGGCATCAGGAGGCAAGGCTTAAGGTAATGCTGACCTTAGCTAGAAAAAAACACGAGTCTATGAGCCTCATAGATGTGTAATCAATAGCAAGGTAACTGGTTACAAGGGGTTTTACACGTCTGTCAGCTAAATCAGAACCCTAAAGGGCAAATGCTGCTCTGAAGAACATTAGCCAGATTTGTGGTGCTGACTTAAGGAGTTTGGGTCCATAAACCAGTGCAGGCATTACAAGGAGACATCAGTATGACAATTTTTCATTGGTGACAGTCATAATCTTGTTTCAGTCTGGTATTCTAGTTGATATTCATGGAAAAATGTTAGATTGGCTGGACTGTGACTCAGAGATCATTTTAGTTTTATTTTATGCTTTTTATTTTTATTCCCAACAGCTTTACTATATTTTGTTCTTTGTCCCTTTTTCTGCTTATTCTTTTCTTGTCTTTATCATCTTTTTAAAAGTTACCTTCTTTCTTTCCAACTTTCCTTTTCTTTCTTTTTTAAAGATTTTATTTATTTATTTGACAGACAGATCACACCTAGGCAGAGAGAGAGAGGGGAGGAAGCAGGCTCCCTGCTGAGCAGAGAGCCAGATGCAGGGCTCCATCCCAGGACCCTGAGATCATGACGTGAGCCAAAGGCAGAGGCTTTAATCCACTGAGCCATGCAGGCGCCTCCAGCTTTCCTTTTCTTCAGTTTTCATCACTGCTCTTCCTCTCTTCCTTTTCCCCTTCCTTATATATTTATTGTGTATCTACCATGTACTGGGCCAGGCATTGTGCCACATGCAGCACAACAGTAGTAAAAAACCAGTGGTCCTCCCTTATGAACTGTGTTGTCTATTTAAAAAATGACATTATACATGTAAATCCATAAAGAAATATGTACTGAATAACTCTGGTAAATTGAGGAAAAGAGGATGCTGTCAAGGGGAATAATGGGGTACCTGTCAGACACTAGGTGGTAGAGAAGGTGTCTTTCACAAGATGTTATGCTGAGACTTTCCAGACCCAGTGATAGGCAGGAATCCTCTGGAGAGGGGAAAGAGGATGAAGAAGAACCTTGGGGATAGCCAGAGCTTGGCACATGCGAAGTTGTTCAAAGACTCTTGTGGCTGGATCACATTGTGGGAGTGGAGTATGGAATAAAGAGATGGAAGAGTCCAGACCCCTTTCTCCTTATTCTGCCTGCTTTCCCCTTGCCCATTTAGCTTGACATGAATATTTATCTGAATATGTCCTTTGATTTTTTTTGGTTATTAAGTGGACAAAATGAGTACAGAACATACCATGACAAAACAGAGAAAAAAAAGTGGAACAAAAGCTTTTGATGAACTGAAAAGTGCAAATGGGGACTCAGTTCAAAAGTGGCTACCATGGTTTTCTGTGCCATATGAATTAGCCTGCTCACTAAGATACACAATATGCCTGTGATACACGGTTATAAGGGTGGAAAATTTGAACAGGACTTGTATGTCTATGGAGTGTGTGTTTATATATCAGTGCATATGTGTAGTTAATGCCAAAAGGTAGGATGTCTGCCTGATTCATAACTAAATCTTTTCCTATACATGAGAAAAAATCTTATTTCATTTCAGTACTATATAAGTTGTTATGTGAATAAAGTCCTCTTTCATGTCTTTTCTGTGAAAAGGTTTTTATTTTATAATTCTAAGAACTATAAGAAGATTTTATATAAATATATACACATACATATATGTTTATTTATAGATGAAACAACTAGGTTATGTTTTAGTAGTTTCATTTCAACTAGCTCATTGTAGATGAGTAATAGACTGGCAAAATGAAATCAAGTAGTTCTGATAAGTAAAAATGTCCTATATCATGAACTAATTCATAAAAGAATTTTCTGTATGTACCAACAGCAAAGTAGTACGTAAACTCAGAAATAGATATAACATTTTAGTTAAATGGTTTTGCACTTTGAAGACTTATTTTATCGATAATACATATATTTTTAAATTTTTTTTATTTTTTATAAACATATAAAGTATTTTTATCCCCAGGGGTACATGTCTGTGAATTGCCAGGTTTACACACTTCACAGCACTAACCATAGCACATACCCTCCCCAATGTCCATTACCAACCCCCCCTTTCCTGACCCCGCTCCCCCAAGGACCCCTCAGTTTGTTTTGTAAAATTAAGAGTCACTTATGGTTTATCTCCCTCCCGATCCCATCTTGTTTCTTTTCTTCTTTTCCTATCCCCCCCAAACCCCCCATGTTGGATCTCCACTTCCTCATATCAGGGAGATCATATGATAGTTGTCTTTCTCTGATTGACTTATTTCACTAAGCATGATACCCTCTAGATCCATCCACGTCATTGCAAATGGCAAGATTTCATTTCTTTTGATGGCTGCATAGTATTCCATTGTGTATATATACCACCTCTTCTTTATCCATTCATCTGTTGATGGACATCTAGGTTCTTT
>PISX010025589.1:0-25891 GCA_004024625.1 Mellivora capensis | reverse complement strand
TGTCTAGTTCATGATATCAGGGGAAGTCAGTCTTTCACTGTGAATTACTGATGTTGGATGTAAGTTTTTGTGGACATACTCTCCATCAAGTTGATGAAGTTCCACAAGTTTTTATTATGAAAAGGTGCTGAATTTAATCAAATGCTTTTCTGCATCAATGGATATGACCATGTACTTTTCTTCTTTGGGCTGTGAAAGTAGTAGATTCATGACAAAGTGATGACTTCTTTGTCACATGATGGAATTTCAAATATTGAACCAGCTTCTCATCTCTACTATAAACCCCACCTGGTTATGGGATATAATTCTTTGTCCACATGCTGATTCTATTTGCCACTATTTTTATTTTGTTCCACTGTTTCTGCATATAGTTTCATGTAGGATGTTAGTCTGTGGTTTTCTTCCTTGTACTGACTTTGTCTGGTCTCAGTATGAGGGTCATACCAGCTTTATAAGATGAATTTGGAGGTATTCACTCCTCTTTCATTTTCTGGGGGAGATTGTATAGAATTGGTGTCAATTCTTTCACATTTTGCAAAATTCTCTGCTGAAATCATCTAAGCCTGGAGATTTGTTTTTTGAAAGCTTTCAAATTACAAATTTAATTTCAATGAAAGTTACAGAGTCTGCAAATGATCTGCTTCATAATGGGTAAGTAAATTGTGGTCATTTGTGTTTTTTTAAGGAATTTTCCCATTTAATTAAGTTGTCAAATTTATGCATATAGAGTTGTTTATAATATCTTATTATCATACTTTTTTTAGTGTCTGTAGGGTCTATAGTAATATAACTTCTTTCATTCTTGATATTGGTAAGTTTGTGCCTTTTTACTTTTCTTCTGCAAGTCTTGCTAGAGATTTGTCGATTTCATCAATCTTTTCAAAGCCAGCTTTTTGTTTTATTGATTTTTCTTTATTGTTTTACTATTTTCAATATCATTGGGAGTACCTTATATCTGCTTCCCATTTGGCCTCCACTGTCACATGGCAAGCATGTCAGGAGTGTCTCCATACCACCAGGCCTCCGAAGACACCACTCTTGCTACCGCTGGGTGGGGTGGAATGCAGGTTGCCATGTGGTCTCCTCTGACACCTCCAACCCATTTGGCTTCCTTCCCCATCCTGGAATGTCCGGTTACATGTATTTACATGACTAATATGTTTTATATAAATAAATTAGGCAGATTAGACAGCACTAAATATTTGAAGAGAAAGGGATTTTAATTCCTCTTGTGTGGTTCATATTGGATGATGACTCTTACAGCATTAACTGTAACTTTTGCCTCATCTGGTCAGAGGTTCCACTGCTATGGCCTGGCCCACGGGAGCCTTTCCCACCACCTGCCCTCTGCAGGTGGTGGGGCTGAGGAGGTGGGTACCCCTATCTTCACTCACCAGCAAAGACACTGGCAGGGCAGGTAGCAAAGCTGGTTCAGGTAGAGACGACACTTAGTCTTGTGTGTCTTTTTTTTTTAATTAAGATTTTATTGATTTATCTGAGACAGAGAGAGAGCACAAGAAGGGGGATGGGCAGGGGGAGAGGGAGAAGCAGACTCCCCACTAAGCAAGGATCCCAATGAGGGGCTCCATCCCAGGACCCCAGGATCATGACCTGAGCTGAAGGCAGACACTTAACTGACTGAGTCACCCAGGTGCTCCAAATCCTGTGTGTCTTCCTCCCAAGCTTCAGTCTTGTGCTTGGTCCTATGCTGCCCACCCCCTTGTTGCAGGGAAAGCCTGGAGACACTGCTTCTCCTCCTCCCTCCCAGCTGTGTCTGTGCTATCCCCAAGATGCGGCTCAGCTGGAGGACTGGGGACCCTGCTGGGCAGGCCTCCTCGCCCACAGTTCTCTCAGTCTTTGTCCATAGTTTACTCACATGATGTAAGACCCCTCGCTGATTTCGGTAGCCTGCCTCTTTTCGGCTCCTATTTCCACACGAGCATTTTCCCACTTATTACCAAGTTTTTGAAAGCACTTTTAAAAATACGCTTTTTATTTTGGAACAGTTTTAAGAGTTACAGAAAAGTTGTCAAGATAGTGCAGGGTGTTCCCTTGTCCCCCCACCCAGCTATCCTGCTGGTGACATCTTCCAACACCACACCAGGTCTCCAGGGCTGCCACAACAAAGCCCCACGGTCCGGAGGGCTCAGATCACAGTTCCGGAGGCCCCAGGTCCAAGGTCAAGCAAGGTGGCAGTGGGGCCACACTCTCTGCTAAGCTCCTTGGGGAGGGTCCTTCCTTGTATCCTCACCTACTTGGACATAAGATCACATTCTGAGGTTCCAGGTAGATGTGAATTGTGGGGGGGGGGGACACTGGCCCAATGCACTATAAGATATTTGTCACAGCTAAGTAGCCAACACTGGTACATGACTCTTCAGTAAAATCCACACTTCCTTAAGATTTCAGTTCATTCCCCCCCTCCCCACAAATGCCCTTTCCTATCCCAGGACCCCACATTACATTTAAAGGTCATGTCTCACTCTTCTTGGCTGTGACAGTTTCTAATACTTACCTTGTTTTTGATGACCTTGACAGTTTGGAGGAGAGCTGGTCAGGTATTCTGTGGACTGCCCCTTGCCGGGAATGTGTCTGATATTCTCATGGTGAGACTGAGGCGGTGGGTTTTGGGAGCAAGACTGCAGGGGCGAAGTGCTCTTCTTATCACATGCTCTCAAGGGCATCTGCTTTCAACAGACTCATCACTGGGATGTTGACCTTGGTCCCCTGGTCAAGGTCATGCCTGCCAGTTCTCTCCGCTGCCATCATCTCCCCCACCATTCTGTACTCCACAGAAGGGGGTCTGTAAGCAAAGCCCACACTCAGAAAGCGTTGCCTACAGAGAATTCCTCTGCGCAGAAGACTCCTCTCCTCTCCCTCACTTACTTATTCATTCGATTACTTCTTTCAGTGGGGACTCATGCATAGTTGTTTTACACTTTGTGTTATCACCCAACAGGACAGTATTTGCTGCAAGCTTTGGCTTTTGGGAGCTCTTCCAGGTGGGCTCCTGTATCCCCCTGCCTGCCCTCTGTCCTTCAGCTGTGTGAGCACTTCTAACTCTATGGTCTAAATCGAAAGGGTTGGTCAAGAGCCATTTTTGATGCATGCCAGCAAACTGTTTTAAGCATTGCTTCATGCCCCATCTTTAAGCCTGAAGTCCAAACAGCCTGCAGGCTGACTCCATCTTACTGTGCGGCTAAAGTTGAGCTCCCCATTGCACAGGCAGCTGTAGCTGGGAATTGGCTCTCTCCATGGCCGCCCTGGGCCAGTGATGGGAGGTGTAAACCCCACGCTGTGCCTTGCAGTGTCTTGAGGACTAAAAACAGTGTTCTGAATTATTCACCAGAGCACCAAGCCAGAAGCAATCTGAATGTCCATCCAATAGAATGGATGAAAGCTTTGTGATATAGTCCCCAAAACATACAGCTGCAAAAATAAGCCAGCTACAGTCCAGGAGACCACAGTGCAAGGCAAATGAATGCAGCATGGAGCTAAAGAGGCAAGAAGTCCCTGGACACACAGGAGGGTGCCAGTCACGTGCGTCCAAGTGGCGAAACTGCCCCGTCCCGTTGTTTAAGACTCTGCTCTAATGAGGCACTGTGAGAAAGAAGAGAGCGGGATGACCAACAGGACATGCCTGGGGGCTCATAGGACAGGACCTGAGGCTGCCCGGAAGGCTGGCATGTTCTGTGCTCCCCAGGGCTTCCAACCAATGAGAACCCACCTCTCTCACCTGGCATCCAGGGGTGGGTGGGCTTTGGGGCAAACCCAGTGCCTCTAACTTAGTTTCCCCAGGACCACAGTGGAGGAAGGGAGGAGATGAGGTGGAAACTCCCCTGACCTCCAGGGAACTCCCAGGAGCTGAGGAGCTTAGATCCAGGTTCCAAGGTGACTGGGGGCCAGGGGCTGGTTCTGTTCCCCGGACCTCATGCTGTTCCTGGGGCAGGGACAGAGCGGGAGACACAGGCCTGCTCTGGGGGGCACCTCTGGCTCTGACCGTGCCGGGTCGGTTGTCCGAGCAGACGGCGGAGCTGCTGCAGCAGTGCGCTGAGAGGCGCCTCCAGGAGGAAAAGTCCATGAAGGAGCTGGTGGAGCAGGTGACAGAGGCGCAGAAGAATGTCAAGCTGGTGCAGATGAAGCTCCTGAAGGACCGGAGGCAGACAGGTACGGTGGGGGCGGGTACCACAAGGCTGCGCCCAGCTCTGCACCCCCCAGCCGGCTTCCAGCCCCAAGGGAGCCGCCGTGGTTGGTGAGAGCCTCGCTGCCCTCCAGGGAAGGCTGGGGTGGGGCAAACCCCCTCCGACCCCCTTGGCACCCTGCTTGGCCCCAAAGTTCAGGAGGTGATGGAGGAGAGCCGGGAGCTGCTGCAGCGCAGTGCAGAGACAGCCAAGGAGGAGCAGAAGCGGCGCTGTGAGCTCATCTCCCAACTTCGAGCCCTGGAGACCCAGCCTGTGCGCAAGGGCAAGCTCGTGGACCTGACCCAGGTGAGGACCGGGCAGGTCCTAGCAGAGCCTCCCCATGTCCTGCCGCGCCTGGCATGGCCATGGGAGGGCGTGTCCACAAGTCCCACCAAGACCAGTGGGGGTCTGGCCCTGAGCTGAAGTGCACCCGACACTGAATGCAATGGTTGCCCTGCCTAGGGCAAGCCCAAGGGTTCATGGTCCTATAGGCGACACCTCTGCAACCTCTGGCTACCAGAGGCCAGGGGTCCCGGGTATACTCGGGCAAGTTGGGCTTCACAAGACGGGCTTCCTGTTGAAGGAGGTCCCAGGACTCCCTGGCCCGGGTGGAAAGCGCAGTGTAGGGGGAGTGCAGGTGCACAAAGGCTGGAGGCGGGGAGGCTGAGAAGAGAGCCCCAGGGCCCAGAAGCCTGTGTGAGAGGCACTGGAAGAGGCCAGGCTGGCATCTAGTGAGGCAGGAGCAGGCCCGGAAGGGCCATGGCTGCTGGTCTGTGAACCTGGCCTGATCCCAGGGCACACAGGAAGTCCAGAGGGCACTCTGCTCAGGCCCCCAGGATCTGGCTTGGGGAGACAGCAGTGAGCTTGGGGAGATGCAGTGAGCTCCGTTTGGGCCCTCCCACAACAGTGGGGCCTACAGGGCACCCAGCTGAGCTATGCAGTCTCAAGAGGGGGGCTCAGGCTGGAGAGGCTGAGTGGCAGACATGTTACACAGCTGCTACTGAGCAGAGGGAAGAGGTCTCCTGGGCACAGGGCCAGACTGATGGAACATGGGGGAGGGGCACCAGCGCTGGGGCAGGGGACTGGTCGGGGCACAGGAGACGGCTGTGCAGTCTGGGCACGGGCCTGGAACCCCGTTTCGGTTCTCCCCTTCACCCTGTAGATCCCTGGGTATGGCCTGGAAGGGGAGATGTCTGTGGTGGAGCTTCGAGAGCGGCTGGCCCTGCTCAAGGAGCGCCAGCGGCGAGAGGAGGAAGAGAAGCGAGACCAGATCATCCAGGGAAAGCGCGTGAAAAGCCAGGAACTGCAGAATAGGGTGGAGCAGATCTCGCTGTGCCGCGCGGCCATGGGCAGGTCTGCGGCCCTGAGGTGGGTACCGCTGGTCCTCGGGGCGGGCAACTCTGGCAGGAGCAAGGTGTGCCTGCCTCTGCCTCCTCCGCCACCCCTCTTCCCCGCAGGCTCTCCCTACACAACAGAGCACCCTCCTGCAGTTTCCTTCCAGTAGCTTCTCCCACTCCTACTGTTTTATTAGATCATTTTCAGACGTACAAAAATAGTGACAAAATCGTGCAGTGAGGGCTTGGATGCAAAATGATCGCATGCAGGCCACAAGTAGGGCCTTTGCGTGTTTTCCGTCTAGCTAGCTACTTACTTATTCCTGAAGAACCATCTGGAAGTAGCTGCAGGCATCAGACATTCTTCACTCCTGAACACTTCAGAGGCCATCTTCTCAAGGAAAGACATGGTCCTATATAACAGCACAATGATACAACTAGAAAATTCAACGAAAATTCCCATCATCTAAATATCCTCTCCGTGTTCATGTTTCTCTAGTGTCTCAAGACTGTTGGCTGTAGGTTTTAAAAGATTGTTTGCTATAATTGTTTTTTTTCCTTTTTAAACCAAAACCTGGGTGAGATTCACACACAGCATTTGATTGTCAAGCATCTCGACTTGACTTCTGTCTTTTATTTTTTAATTTTTTAAAAAGATTTTACTTACTTGGCAGAGAGAGAGAGAGATCACAAGTAGGCAGAGAGGCAGGCAGAGAGAGAGGGAGAAGCAGGCTCCCCACAGAGAGCCCAATGTGGGGCTCAATCCCAGGACCGTGTGATCATGACCTGAGCTGAAGGCAGAGGCTTAACCCACTGAGCCATCCAGGCACCCCATACTTCTCTCTTTTAATGGAGAGCACGTGCACATGCATCCCTTTTGTTTTGGGAACACCATGGTGACTTTTCCAGCCCCACGAGTCTGTCCCGTGGCAGGGTGGTCAGGCACAGGTTGGTGTCACCCCTCCAGAGTCAGGTGGCACTCAGCCCTGTCACAGCATAGCCTGGTTCAGGCCCTGGCACCCAGGGCTCCAGAGACGGTGTGTAACTAGGGCGGGGTGGGCAGAAGGGAAGACAGTCACAAAATCCATCACTATTGATCCTGAGCGACTGCTGCTCTGGTTACAATTTGAGGAGGCCCCATGACAACTGTGGGGCAGGGCTGGCTGGCCACTCAGCAGGTCCCCAAGGTGGCAGGCACCTAGGAGACCTCACCACTTCCAGACTCAGCCTGATGGAACCCACGTGCAGCCTGGTTGGTGTCAGGGAGACTGCAAGGATCCAAACCTGTTAAGGAAGCTCCTGGAGCCTTCTTCGAGCAGCCAGACCTCAGGGCATTGATTCACCGGGACCATTTTCGTGGGCAGTCTGACTGGCGGGGCCGGGATGTGCACTTAACCCAAAGCCATTGGGAAGCAGTCTGTAGAATGAGACTTCATTTTGGAAGGAAAAATAGCCTAGTATGGTAGAGATTTGCAAAGCTCTGTTAGCAGGGATTTCCTCTTGGCGAGAGAGTGGCAAGGACAGCGCAAGATGAAAGAGGGTTTTCACTTCTTTGCTCCAAATACCTCCGTAGCTAATAGACAACGTTACATTTTTAAAACGTTAAGTGCAAAGAGCAAAAAGGTAATGGTGCTGAGCACCATTAGCGGTCCTTGGACGACACCCCAGCGGTCCTTGGAGAGACTCTCCCCCCTGCACCTGAAACACTCCCGTTAACCTCCGTTTGGGGAACCCTGCTCAGCCCGCCCTATCGTCCGCTCAGGTGGGAGGAGAAGAAAGCCCGCTCTGCGGCCCTGGGGGTGCCCTCCCAGGACCAGCGCGTGCTGGAGCTGCAGCGCAAGGTCGAGGAGAAGGTGGTGGAGCGCCGCCGCAGGCAGGCAACCCTGAAGCCGGTGCCGGCGCCGCGCCCCGCGCGCACTAAGGTATGGGTGAGCTCTGGGAGCGCGCGGAGCAGCTGGGCGCACAGTGATGGCGGGGAGGTCGTGGACCCGGCGCAGGGGTGGTGGGGGCGACCCCGGCCCGTGCCGACCTCTCCCGGGGCGCCTCCGCAGGCGCACCTGGAGGAGCAACACTGGCGGGGTCTGCAGCAAAGCCGCGAGCGCCGGCTGCGAGCGCTGCAGCTGAGCACCTCGGCCGCCGGGCACCGGCGCCGCCTGGAGGCCGCCTGAGCCGGGCGGGCGATTCCAGACCACGCGCAGCCCTCCCAGTCCGCCCAGCAGAGCGTGCGGAACGCGCAGTGCGCCTCCTCTTCCCCGCCCGCGCGCCAGGCTGCACGCCCCCGGCCGCCCCGGTGTTCCCCACCCCCCCGCCCAGAACAGGGCTGCGGGACAAGATGCAAGGCGCCCAGTTACTGTGTGGGACAAACACGCTAAATAAAAGTATCCGCTTTTATCTGCAATTCGAATTTACCTGGGTGTCCTGTACTTTATATGCTAAATCTGACCACCCTGACCTAGGTACTCGCCCTTCCCTGGGGCGCAACGCAAAGCATTAGCCATGTCCCTCTTCAGAGCTCCCAGAGCCACCCCTGCACGTGAAAACTTGGAGTCCCCACTCTCTGCCTGGAGTCTGGTGGCTTACCCCGTGTGGTTGTGCACAAGAGTTTGAAGTGGCCAGGTGCTTGAGCTACTGGGAAAGGCATATCTCAGGACTTACCTCCAGCAAACCTCACTGCAGCCATGGCGGGAAGGAGGCCAAGGGGATGCAGGAACTGTCCCCTACCTCCATTCTGCTGATGAGGCCAGTAGTCCTCAAAGAGGTAAAGTAACCAGCCCCAAAAGCCTTGACCTAAAGCTAAGTCCGCTTGACTTTAGAGCCCCACCCAGACTTCTTGAGCAACACCAAAGGAGCATGACTGGAGCCAGTGGGCATGAGCCCAGACCGGGACACATTCTTAATTTTGGTTCCTCTGGATCCAGCGCCAGGCTGGAGAGGGCATGACCTTAAGGATAGGCTGGCTCAGCAAAAGCCTGCTGTGGAAATGCAGAATCAATGAATAAAACACAAGGTACTGCAGCATCAGGAAGGACAGAGTCTGGGCACCGCCCCAGGGGTAAGGGCTGGAAACAGTCGGGTAGTTAGATGTCCAGGAGAGATATGCCCCCAAACTTGACATCCTCCTTGGCTCTGCTGAGGAGATGACACCTCAAAGAGGGAGGCTGGACCCCAGGGCACATTCTGACCAGGAAGATGGGCATCTCAGAGTAAAACAGACTAAACACCAGCGTTCTTCCCCAATATTTTGAGCAGTGTCAGAAACACAGGACTTTCCAGGTTGATAGAGAAATTTCCCACCTCCCTATAGAAAGAGCCGGGGGCTTGAATTTTATTTTTTTCATTTAATTGATTTCATTATTCATTTAAGGAAACAAATGTGACATTTCTTACATGTGTTATGTGAAATGGAAATCCATTCCACTTGATTTCAAGGAAATACACGGATGATGGCCTGTCCAGAGTCCCTCGGAAGCTCTTCGAGTTTCAAAGGATGCATATTAACTCCCGTAGCTGGCAGTCCAAAGGTGGGGTGGGCTTCAGGACATGCCTGGCGCAGGAGCTCGGTCTTCAAGATGGTAGCTAGCCTCCAGTTCCAGCCTCACGACATCAAGGAAGAAGAGTCATCTCTCCCTGGTGGCTCTCTTAGGAGGGTTCTGTCCTCAAGGCACTGTGTGAACATCTGCTCCAGTCTCACTGGCCTGAAATGAACAAGCCCTGTGGAGCCAGTTCCTGCAGTGGGAGAGGTCTGTATGGGTGCCCAAAGCAAGCACTGTGGCAGGAGGAGGGGAGACTAACCCTTCACCTCTCAGGCCAGCTTCTGGAGCAGAGGGGGGAGGTGCTAGCCCCACCGATTTGTGGCACTGTAGGCAATGATGCTGGTTGGCAGTGCATACCAATGTCCACAACTGCCCTTGTGGACTGGGCAGCTACTCAGAGCTTGTACCATACCAGCCTGAGGGGGAACAGGCCTTGTGTTCTAGATTGACAGCAAAATGTCTCCACTATCCAGGTCCCCTGCCCTGTGACCTCTCATTAAGAGGCAGTCTGTTTCCCTCAGTCCTTGAATCTGGACTGGCTTACGTGGGCCAGCAGGGTACAGAAGTGGCTGTGTGCCAGTTTTGAGGCTGGGCCTCATGTGGCCTTGGAGCTCCCTCTTGTTCTCTTGGAACAAGCCCCAGGGTGAGCATGTCCAGGGTGGCCTGCTGGGAGGAGACACTATATGAGGTCATCCAGTTGTCCCAGCAGAAGCCATCCTCACCCATACTACAAACCAGCAGAACCCAATATATGAGGCCAGCCAGAAAGAGAACCTCCCCATGCCCCACTAACTTGTAGATTCATTAACAATAAATGCCTCTTTGTTTAAAGCACTGAGCTTTGAGGTTTGTTCAGAAGTGGCTAACTGGCCTTCATTTACCAAGGCTTCCCCCTACCTGCAAGAAGCTTTTTAAAAAAGGTTTTATTTTGGGGGAGGGGAGGCGTGCCTGCAGCCAGACTTGGGGCTTGATCCCATGACACTGAGATCATTACCTGAGCTAAAACCAAGAGTCAGGCACTTAACCTACTGAGCCACCCAGGTGCCCCCTTCACGAACCCTTTGAGAGAGTCCAACTGCCCCTGGAAAGTGGGCCAGCCAAGAGAAGCCAGGTCCAGCTGAGGCGGAGAAAGCTCTCTCTAGACCACCCAGGAAACTGATATTCTGCTTCAGTGTATTTTCTGTGTAAGTGCAGCCAGAAAACCCTCACTGACAGTACCTGAAACTCACTTGGATAGAGGTTCTTTGCAAATAGTTAAAAAGCAGACTCTCCGACCTCATCCACAGATTCAGGTTCTGGTGTGATGCCCAGGAATTTACATCAGCTGTGTGGCACTTGGAAGCAAAAAGGTTCCAGTCTTTTCTCTGAGCTGGAAACATTCAGGGCCAAAGGCATCTGTGAGGGAGCCAGGAATGTTCACACCCCAAGTTCAGTGTCAAATGAAGTTCAGAAAGAACTTGAAGGTCACAACCCTGAGATCCTGACCTGAGCTGAAATCAAGGGTTGGACACTCAACTGACTGAGCCACGACATCACGTTTAATGTGATTAAAGTTACAAATAGAGGGGCACCTGGGTGGCTCGGTCTGTTAAGTGGGTGGTTTCAGCTCATGTCATGACCCCAGGGTCCTGGGATAGAGTCCTGCATCAAGCTTCCGGCTCAGTGTGGAGCCTGCTTCTCCCTCTGCCCATCCCCCTGCTAATGCTTGTGCATAAGCTCTCTCTCTCTCTCTCTGAAATAAATAGAACTTAAAAAAAAAAAATAAAGTTACAAATAGAAAACCCTAGCTTTTCTTTAGGTTGTGAAATTCAAGTTATTAATCTTCTTTGAGAGGTTTGTTCAGAAGTGGCTAACTGGCCTTCATTTACCAAGGCTTCCCCCTACCTGCAAGAAGCTTTTTAAAAAAGGTTTTATTTTGGGGGAGGGGAGGCGTGCCTGGAGCCAGACCTGGGGCTTGATCCCATGACACTGAGATCATTACCTGAGCTAAAACCAAGAGTCAGGCACTTAACCTACTGAGCCACCCAGGTGCCCCCTTCACGAACCCCTTGAGAGAGTCCAACTGCCCCTGGAAAGTGGGCCAGCCAAGAGAAGCCCACTATCATTTTGATTAGTTGTATATGGTTCCATTTACAAGCTGAAATCCCCTTTAACTTTTTTTTTTTTTTGAGATTTATTTTAGAGAGAGAGGGAGGGAGGAAGTGTGCAAGCATGGGGGGGGGGGCATGGGGCACAGAGGGAGAGAATCTCAAGTAGATTCCCTGCTGGGTACAGAGCCAGACACAGGGCTCCATCCCAGTACCAGTCAGATCATGACCTGAGCTGAAACCAAGAGTTGGACTATTAACCCACTGTGCCACCCAAGCGCCCCCCCTTTATTATTTTAAACTGCATTTATACATGTAGAGTCTAAACCTATTTTTTAGCCTTTCTGAGGATGTCTGGGGAGCAGCCATGACGGCGGTGACCTGGATCTGGGTTCCTTCAGAACAGGAGGGACAAGCTAGGCTTTCTACTGCCAAATCCATGTCCAAGTGCAGTTCTGGCCGCTCAACTCCACAGGCACCCACCGCCCGCTTTTCTGCTGAGGTTCTGCCCGGCATGCACCTATGATGTTCTGTGTGGGGCCCTCCCTCTCCCCACCGACCCCTCTTAAGCAGGCACTGGACTGTTACTCTCCCCATATGCCTGGTGAGGGGACTGGGGAGACTTGCTCAGACGGAAGAGCTGGGATTCATACTCGGGCAGGTGGGGTCCAAAGCCCGCAGTTAGGCCCGAGGCCCCAGGGCGCTCTGGCTTCTGCCGGCGTCGTGGCCTTTCCCAGGACTAGTCCTGGCCGCAGTGCTCCCCCAGGGACTCACACAGGGATCCACCCTGTGCTCCCCCCCCCGGAGTTCCCTTCTTCACATCCACTGCCCTCGGGATAACCCAAACTCAAGCCGACATTAGGTCCCTCCACAGGGCTCTCGCGTCCCCCCACAGCCGGCGCTCCCCGGCTCCGCTCCTCGCACCGCGGGCGGCCTGCCGGCTCGGGACAGGCCGGCCTATCTCTGCGCACCTCGGGTCCCTCTCCTGAGACCGCCCTCTTCCCTTCGGGCCCTTTCGGGTCGCAGCTCCGAGGTCGCCTCCTCCTGGGAGCCCTCCCAGAGGCTCCGCCTAAGTGCCTCCTACGGGCCCCCGCAGACGGGCGAGGCTGTGCGTCCGTCTGGTCTTCGTCACCGGCCTGGGAGGCGGTCGGGGATCGCCGGCGCCAGAAGCCGGGCCCGGCGCCTGGCACGCCGAGTCGTAGGCGCCCCGGAGTTGGTGCAGATTCGGGCCCGGGTTCTGGCCGACAGCAGAGACTCCGGAGCCACGGCTCACCAAGGCCACGCTAACGGAAGGGGAACTTGGGCCGCGGGCCGCGAGAACGCAGGCCCGAGATAACATCCAGCTCCTCGCCGTCGCCTCAGAACGCCAGGAGCCCACCGCCGCAGTCGCCCAGTAAACTACAACTCCCGAGAGACGTTGCGCGCCGAGGGGGCGTGCAGGCCGCGAGTCTCGCGGGAAGGCGGGAGCTCGCGCTTGCGGGCGTGGGCGGGGCCGGAAAGAAGCGCGTTTCAAAGCGGTAATAGATGTTTTTTTTGGCCAATAGGATTGAAAACATACCTCCTGGACCGGTAGACCGCGGGAGTCGAGGGGACGACGGCCAATGGGAGTGCGCGGAGGGGGTGGAGCCCAGGCCTCAGGAGCGGAAGTGGGTCGCTGTGGAGGCGGCGGCGTCTTGCTTGAGGTTTTCTCCTCAGTGGCTTCCGGGGGTGCTTCCTCGCCAGAGTGCGTCGGCGGCAGCTCCTGCCGCACCAAACTCGCTCCCGGTAAGTCAGGCTTCGCGGAGAGCAAGCGGCCAGCCAGGGCCGGGCGGATGCGGGGTTCGGACGGCTTCGCGGTCTTTGGAGGCCCGCGGCGCGGCGGCCCGCCGTAGCGTGGCCAAGCCAGCTCGGGCCGGACGCGCAGCCGGCCTCCCTCGGGACCGCGGCCCCGCTCGCCCGCCGGCCACGCCCCGCCGTCCGCGTGGCCGTCCGGGCCAGGCTTGGCGAGGGGGACAGACGTGCGAGCGCCTCGCCCAGAGCCTCGGCTGCCCCAGCGGCCTGCGGCCGCGGCTCTCGGGCATAGCGAAGCCAGCGAGGCTGGGGCTGGGGACGGACGCGCCCAAGGTCACGCCGGGAGTTGCCCCGGGGCGCCGGCCTGTGCGGGGCGTTCAGGGGAGGCCCCGGCCGGGTTTTTGTTCCCCGCTGACGCCGCCCCCTTTGTGTGCTCGCGCCGCCGCCCAGCCATCACAGGCCTGCGAGTGCGTCCGGGCCGCGTGGCCGAGCTTCCTGGGCTGACGGCTCTGGGGGTGGTGGGGGCTGGCGCGGGCTGGCCCGGGCGGCGCCACCCGGGTCTGAGCTTAGTAGGTCCTTCGCTTCCGGTCGTCGGGGCGGTGAGGAGGGCGCTAGAGCGCAGAGGCCTGCGGCCGGCCCCGCCCCTCGGGCGCCTGCTCCCGGAGCCTGAAGAGCGAGCGGGGGCTCGGGGGAGGCTTGAGATCCGGAGCACAAGGCTTGGCGAGCACCGCTGTCCGCCCTTTGACCCGTTCAGAGAGAAGGGTAGAGTTCGCAATCGGACTTCCCCGCGGGAGCCGTTTTTGTGAGGCTTTGGCTTTTATCTTCTTGTCCGTGCTCATCGACGTTTACAGTCACACCTTCGTCCTGCTGCTTCTTAGGGTCTCGGAGGCAGACCTAGGGTCTGAGCCCTGCGGTCCTGCACCCAACCGAGGCTGCGGGGTGATTGGGGAGACTGAGGAGGTGTGCCCTAGGTTGTGCAGCCGGCTACCTAGGTGACCGTAGAGCCGGCCTGGGACCTCGCTTTCCTGTGGGTGCAGGACTAGGCCTTTAAGTTCAGTGACCCGGAGTTTGGGGACCACTAGTGATGAAGGACAAAGACGTTCAAAGGAATCGCTTTAACTGGTAGTGTGTGGGGAGACATGTTGGGTTCAGTTTTATCTGAGCTGCAGGTGAAATGGGAACATTCGAGTAGAAAGAGGTGGTGTTGCTGGTTTTGTATTGCCTGAACGTGAGCTTCCAACTCAGATTTAAAATCTAACGTTAATACAGTGTTTATTAACCTTTTTTCTCCCCAGTGACCTTCCCTGAAACGTTTTTTAGTTTTAATTGCTCTCTCCATGAAATGTTAATGTTTCTTAAATACTATAGGTCTTTTTATGTACTGTATAGGTAGCTATGGTTTGATCATAAAAAGAATAAGATTTTTTTTCATCCCCTTTGAGAGTGGATACTTTAAAAATTCTAAGTCAGCACAGTTTTGAGGTCTTCTGTGTGCCAAGCTTTCTGCTTGGGGTATAGCCACGGACAGAAGAGGCATGGTACAACCCCTCGTGGAACTGAGGAGGGTGGGTGGAGGGAGTGAGAGAAATTCCCTGAGTTTGAAATACAAACTGTGGGAGAGATGAGACTGGAGAGGTAAGCAGGAACCCGGTCACAAAAGGTGTTTGCTGTGCCCCAAGTTAATTCAGAATTTATGTTACGACCATGTGGGGGGGAAATCACTAAATGAAGTTCTAAAGAGGGAAGTAACATGGTTAGATTTGCTTTTTTTTTTTTTTTTTTTTCCTTAAATCACCATACTGTGAGGATGGCTTAGAAAGACGGGTGAGACTAGTGGCCTCTGGACCAGTTAGGCAGAGAGAAGTATGGCTTGGACCATGGTGAGGAGTGGGGACCAAATTCAGGCCAGTGATTGCCAGTCGTGGGAGTTCTTCACTGGATTTTTACTTAAAAAGCTGTTTCAAAGTTCATGTCCAGTAGTTTATACCCCTGCCAGTTTCTGGAAAAGATTTGAGGTGCTACTGAATGCAAATCTGTGCAGAAGGTAATTGATTTTATGCTGCATGAACATAGCTTTGTATGTTCTTTGTGTGTGTATGTTATTAGTATCTTGTTTTGAATTTTGAATGATTTATATACATCTTTCACTGTCCTCAAGTTAGCTGGCTGCTATAGATGTGACTGGGCTGACTCTGTTTCTTGAGGGATAATTCACATATATGCTCTTGTAACTTACCTCTCCTAACTAGCTTGTTTCTCAGCAGGGCTTTGGGGATTGTAGAGCAAGGCATTTTAAGGTTTCCTCTCTGAGGAGGAAGTCCCACAGCACAGATACTGCTGCATCTCAAAGTCAAGAGTTCAAGCGTGAGGTTGGGCTGTAGAGTGCTGCTACAGAATTTCCTTTGGAAGGGCTTTTTTCCCCCAGGTATAAACAAAGGTTGTCAAGTTTATTATTCCTACCTACACCGTGCAGGGTAGGAAAGGCCTGAAAATGTCTCAAAATAGTAGCTTCCTTGTGTAAAATGAAATTATGACCCTAAGGCTTTCCTGGAGGGATGTCTACACCCAATATGGGGCTCAAACTCACAACACCAAGATCCATTCTAGCCCTCAACGTCTGTGGAGATGAGATATTCTTTCCTTTTCTCCCATGGTGATGATCTGTTTGTAAGTCTTCCTTTGTTTCCTGATGGCAACGGTATTTTTACTTGCTATGTAAGGCTCCATTGTATGGAGCCCTTTTCATCCTTTATTTCACCTCAAAATAGTCTCTGCCATCTCTGTTAAGCATCTAATGAGCTTGATAGTTTAATTTCTTTTTAATTTTTTCTAATTTAATTTTTAGAGATTTTATTTATTAGAGAGCATGGGGAGGGCGACAGAAGGAGACCTGAGACAAAGGCAGATGCTTCACTGACTGAGGCACCCAGGCACACCTTGATCATCTAATTTCAGTGGAAGAAAGTTATGATTTATGTAGTCAGCGTGTTTGTGCTAAGAGAAGGGAACACTCCAGTACATATTGGCCTTGAAGACAGGTTGACCACATTGAGTACAGAAGAAATGGTTAGATTAGGACCAGGAGTAGCAGGAGAAATGTAAGGAACCTGTGAGATAGGTCTTGAAGGATGAGCAGGAGCAGTTATGGGTCCCTTTCAGACAAGGGGACGACGTGGATCATATTATGGCCCTGGTATTAGGAGGAGACTGACAGCCAGGGTACCAGAGTAAAGTACAGTCAGTTCTGCTTTAAACACTTGTTTGGAAGCATGATTTGTTCCAACAGGATTTATATACTAGGAACAGTTTGAGCATTATGGGGATTTTGAGTTTGCTGTGCATTATGATTTCATCTATGGGAACTACTAGACGAACACAGAAAATTGAACTGAGCCGAGTCAAGTCACAGAGACTGTAGACAGTACACACCTCAAGCATCCCCCAACTCTCTCAATGACTGTGTGGTATGAGCCACACCCTTACACATGTTTTGTTTTTAAAAAATTCTCCCTATTTCCCAGTAACTCAAAAACTGCAAACCTTGTAAAGTATTCATGCATCTCCTGACCATTTAACATGTGCAGAAGCATGCTTCACTTCTGTTAGGTTCTTAACTTGTGTGTGTGTGTGACATTGACAAAGGTTTTTAGTGTCGTACCCCTAATTTCTTTGTTTTCCCATAAGTCCTGTGGGTTTTTTTGTTTTGTGTGGTGTATTTTAGGAATTCACATGTCTGTAACTTCAGGTGAGGCCAGAAGGGGTAGCACTGGGTTAGGGAAGGGAGGTTACCCTGAAGGTGATGGACGTGATCTTTTGGGAGCATTTGCAATCTTTTTGGGCCTTTTGGAGCCTGGTCACTTTTTTTAAGCTCCCGTGTGAAGCCTTTTAACTTCCCCGGCCCCTTTTCCATCTCTGTTAGAGCATTACCTTCATAGTTGGGAGCCTGCTGTACTTCATGAAGCATCCCAGCTGCCACCTTTGTCCTGGAGGCCAAGGACCATTGACGTCTATTTTACTTCCTAGGTAGAGTGTCAGAGGAGAGTTGAGGTTCTGGATTAGGGCTTCTGCCGCTCACAAGCCCAGGTATGGGATCCCACTGCCAAGATTGGTGTCTCTAGAGAATTGGGTTTGGGGAGCCCTTTGGTGACAGGGTCCATGCATTGTTTAGCCAGCCCACCTGTGCATTTACCTTGAGGGGAAGGGAGGGACTTGTGCTGAGGATCCCTGAGGGAGGGCTGTTTAAGATCAGCCATGTATGCAAATGAGGGAGCTGCCACTGTGTGGCACTGCTCTCCGGCTCCCTGCTGTCCTATAGACCATGGAATCACATTTGTAAGCTTCTGACCACCTGCCCCCCACCACCTTCAGGGCCTGTGCCTTGGCTATTCTTAGTTCCACACACCTCCCCACCAGGTTCATGATTCAGTACAAACATCTGAGCCTCCTAGGTGGCTTTTTCTGGTAGGCTCTGTGTTCAGGCACCATCCACACAGACCCAGCATGCCTGCCCCCTGTGAGTTGCATGGCCAGTTACTTTTGTCCCAGGGAAGAGGGGGAAGTTGTTGATGGCCTTGGCACCTGAGGTTGATACGCTTCATTGGTCTTTGATATCTTTTTAGCCTCTGGAAGGATAGATCCTTAGGTTTCCTTTGTGACACACCCCTGCTCTTGGCCTCCAGGAATTGCCTTGTTTGTATCACCAGGCCACCAAGGCTGAAAAAAAAATTAGGTTAGGGGCACCTGGGTGGCTCAGTAGATTGAGCCTCTGCCTTCGCCTCAGGTCATGATCTCAAGGTCCTGGGATCGAGCCCCGAGTTGGGCTCCCTGCTCAGCAGGGAGCCTGCTTCTCTGCCTGCCTCTCTGCCTGTTTATGATCGCTGTCAAATAAATAAATAAAATCTTTAAGAAATTCAGTTAGGGGTCAGAGAGGTGGAGAGAGCCACTCAGTTTCACTTTGAGGGTGTCCCAGAGCAATAGCCCTTATACAAAGGAGTTGGTTGGATTTGGTATCTTTTGACACCTTCCTGGTCGTCCCCTCCCCTCCGCTTGTATCCATGTTTGGTTTTTTTTTTTTTTTTTTTTTTTTAATTCAAGTTCAGTTCATTAAACATATAATGTATTAATTGGCTTCAGAGGTAGAGGTCATTGATTCTTCATTAGTCTTACATAACACTTAGTACTCACTGCTTCATGTGTGCCCTCCTTAATGTCTATTACCTTGTTACCCCATCCCCCACTCCCTTCCCCTGCAGCAACATTCAGTTTGTTTACTATGATTAAGAGTCTCTTATGGGGGGCTCCTGGGGGGCTCAGTGGGTTAAGCCTCTGCCTTTGGCTCTGGTCATGATCTCAGGGTCCTGGGATCTAGCCCCACGTCAGGCTCTCTGCTCAGCCGGGAGCCTGCTTCCTCCTCTCTCTCTCTGCCTGCCTCTCTGCCTACTTGTGATCTCCATCTGTCAAATAAATAAATAAAAATCTTAAAAAATTAAAAAGTCTCAATGGTTTGTCTTCCTTCCTGGTTTTGTCTTGTTTTATATTTTCCTCTCTTCTGTGATCCTCTGTTTTGTTTCTTAAATTGCACAGATTTGTGAGATCATATGGTAATTGTCTTCTCTGATTGACTTGCTTCATTTAGCATAATACCCTATTAGTTCCATCCACGTCATTGCAAATGGCAAGATTTCATTTTTTCGATGGCTGCATAATAATCCTGGGTGTGTGTGTGTGTGTGTGTGTGCGGACACATACCACATCTTTATCCATTCATCTGTCAATGGACATCTGGGTTCTTTCCATAGTTTGGCTATTGTGGACATTGCTGCTGTAAAGGTGCATGTGCCCCTTCGGATCACTACATTTGTTTCTTTGGGGTAAATACCCAGTAGTGCAGCCACTGGTTCGTAGGGTAGCTCTGTTTTCAACATTTTGAGGAACCTCTGTACTGTTTTCCAGACTGGCTGTACCAGCTTGCATTCCCACCAACAGTGTAGGAGGGTCCCCCTTTTTCCACATCCTCTCCAACATCTGTCATTTCCTGACTTGTTAATTTTGGTCATTCTGGCTGGTGTGAGGTGGCATCTCATTGTGGTTTCAATTTGTATTTCCCTGATGCTGAGTGATGTTGAGCATTTTTTCATGTGTCTGTTTGCCATTTGTATGTCTTCTTTGCAGAAATGTCTGTTTGTGTCCTCTGCCCATTTCCTGATAGGATTGTTCTTTGGGTGTTGAGTCTGTTTTTTATAGATTTTGGATACTAGCTCTCTGATATGTCCTTTGCAAATATCTTCTCCCACTCCGTTGGCTGTCTTTTTATTTTGTTGAATTTTTCGTTTGTCCTGCAAAGCTTTTTGTCTTGAAGATAAGATCCTCCAAATCAGTTAGTGATAAAACCTTATCAGACACCGCTATTAGAGAATTAAGGTGTCCCCTCCCAGGGGTTTCATCGACAGATCTATCTAGTGTTTGGAGGGAGTTCCTCATAATCCTGCATGTGAAACTACAGAGAAATTTGTAAGAACAGTTTCTTTGCAGGACGCCTGGGTGGCTCAGTTGGTTAAGCGGCTGCCTTCGGCTCAGGTCATGATCCCAGCGTCCTTGGATCGAGTCCCACATCGGGCTCCTTACTCGGCGGGGAGCCTGCTTCTCCCTCTGCCTCGGCCTGCCTCTCTGCCTGCCTGTGCTCGCTCGCTCTCCCTCTCTCTCTGACAAATAAATAAATTTTAAAAAAAAAAAAACACTTTTAAAAAAAAAGAACAGTTTCTTTGTGAAGAGGAGGAGCCTGGGTCGGCTTTGGCTGTGTTGGAAACATAAGTGTGTCCCGGGGATCCCAGGGCATGGATGGGAGAGACTGAGATCCTGCTATAGGTGAATTCCGTACAGATGTTTCTGGGCCTGGGTCCACTGCAGAGCATTTCTGAGTAATTGATTAAACCTTGGCTATTTAAAATTGATAAAACCTTGGCTAGAAAAAGAATATTAGCTGAAGTTTATTTTTAATTTTTGGTTGTGGTAAAACATAGATCATTTGAACCACTTTCAGGGGCTCATTAAGGCATTAAGTAAATTCACAGTTTTGTGCAACCATCACCACATCCATCTGCAGATTTTTTTTTTTTTTACCTTCCCAGACAGAAACTTATGTATTCATTAAACAGTAAATTCCTGTTCTCCCTTCTTACTTTCCCCTAGCAGTCACCATTCCACTTTCTGTCTCTGAATTTGATGGCTCTCAGTACCTCTGATAAGAGGAGTTACACAATATTTGTCCTATTGTGTTTTCTTTCCCGAGCATGTCTTCAGTGTTCATCCATGTTGAAGTCTGTGTCAGAATTTTATTTTTAAGGCTCAGTAATCTTTTTATTGATTTTTTTTTTCATAGATTTTGAAAAACTGAAGTTCCTTCTTAATTCTTGACCCTTGCATCTCAAGGCCTGAATCACAGTAGCAGACCCATCTCAGTATCCGGACAGTTGTTCTTTTTCTCTAGTAGAAACAAAAGACTGTTCTTGATAGGCCCTGTGTTAGGAGAAAAGGAAAGAATTTCCCTTAATAAACTGCCAAGCAGGTGTGATGGCCCCTTGGTTCTGATACTCCTTTCAGGTCTCTGGGACTTTGCTGATTGCTGGGCATGGTTTCATCAGGGTCATAAGATAAATTTGGGAAAGACCCAAGTACTGTCTCTCCAAGCCTAGTCTGCTGCTTTCTTTTTTTTGTCAATTTCTTTCATCTAGTTCCTGCAAAAATCTCAGGGGAAACCAGTAGTCAAGGCTGCTAAGCCTCCTCGGGGAATAAATAACTGGGAGGGGACTGCTCTGTTACCCCTGTGCTGGCTTTTCAGCCCCCTCTAAGGCTAAGCAGAGTGATTAGCTACATCCTACCAAGCAAGTCTTTCCTGGAAATGACTTAAGTCTTACTGAGAGCTGGAAATGCTTATTTCAGTTCTTCTAGAGATTAAGGTTTCTTTGCTCTTATCCAGTAGCACTTACCATTTGCTTGTTTTTTAAGATTTGTTTAATTAATTTAGAGCAAGCGAGTGAGAGGAGGGGCAGAGGGAGTCTCTTCAGGCAGACTCCCCAGGGAGCATGCGGCCTGAGGCAGTACTCAGACAGGGCTTGATTTTACCACTGAGGAGATCATGACCTGAGCTGAAATGAAGTGGATTCAGAGGCTTAACCAACTGAGCCACCCAGGTGCCTTAGCACTTACCACTTGTAGAAAAAGCTGCAGTTTCTAGCTCTTCTGACCTATTTATTACATAACTTACTGATTGCCTTTCTACTTAGAATATGTACTCCATGGGTGTCTCTCTTTGTTCACTGCTGAATTTCTGGTCCCTGGAGAGGTGCCCGATCTAGAGCAGGTACCTGTAAATCGTGAATTAAATGGCTAACAGGATTGTCTCCAGGGTGCTAGGAACAACACTATTGGGCACTTTCATTCAACATCATTGTTTTGCAAAAGAGCTGCAAAGATAAGGCATATTTTTCCCACATTAAAGATGGTGACACTGAGGCAGGGAGATCAAGTATTTGTGCTAGGCTCTAGGGCTTGTACAGCCAGCCACACGTTTGCTGGCTCTTTACCATGTATCCTCAATTGTATGACAAGAGGTATGTTTTTCTTAAGTACTAAGGCCTGATTGTTGATGTGAGAGTGACATCAAGGTTCCATTTAAAAAGCTCGGCCAGAGGCGCCTGGATTGCTCAGTCATTAAGCCTCTGTTTAACTCAGGTCATGATTCCAGGGTCCTGGGATATCGCCCCACATCGGGCTCTCTGCTTGGTGGGAAGCGTGCTTCTCCCTCCCTCTGCTTGTGTTCCTTCTTTTGCTGTCTCTCTCTCCCTCTGTCAAATAAATAAAATCTTTTTAGAAATTAATAATAAATAGATTTTTTTAAAAGATTTTATTTACTTATTTGACAGAGAGAGAGAGATATCACAAGTAGCCAGAGGCAGGCAGAGAGAGACGGGGAAGCAGGCTCCCTGCTGAGCAGAGAGCCCGATGCGGGGCTCCATCCCAGTGCCCTGAGATCATTACCTGAGCCGAAGGCAGAGGCTTAACCCACTGAGCCACCCAGGCGCCCCAATAATAAATAGATTATTAGATAGGTTGACAACTTCGGCAGAGTGGGGCCCTGGGTGGCTCAGTCGGTTAAGTGTCTGACTCTTGATTTCTGCTCAGGTCATGACTTCGGGGTGGTGAGATTGAGCCTGGTGTTGGGCTCCGTGCTCAGTGGGGAAACTGCTTAAGATTCTCGCCTTCTCCCTTGGCACCATCCCATCATGTATACTTTCTCTAAAATAATCTTTTTTTTTTTTTTTTAAGATTTTATTTATTTATTTGACAGACAAGAGATTACAAGTAGGCAAGAGAGGCAGACAGGGAGAGAGAGGAGGAAGCAGGCTCTCTGAGGAGCAGAGAGCCCGATGCGGGGCTCGATCCCAGGGATCTGGGATCATGACCTGAGCCGAAAGCAGAGGCTTTAGCCCACTGCGCCACCCAGGCGCCCCTCTCTAAAATAATCTTAAAAATAAAAAGCTTGGGAGGGGCACTTGGCTGGCTTAGTTGGTAGAAAACGTGACTCTTGATCTCGGGGTCATGAGTTAAGATCCCACTTTGGGAGTAGAGCTTACTTTTTTAAAAAAAAGTTTGACCGGGGTGCCTGGGTGGCTCAGTGGGTTAAAGCCTCTCTCTGCCTTTGGCTCAAGTCATGATCCCAGGGTCCTGGGATTGAGCCCCTCGTCAGGCTCTCTGCTCAGCAGGGAGCCTGCTTCCCCCTTCTCTCTCTCTCTGCTTGCCTCTCTGCCTACTTGTGATCTCTGTCAAATAAATGAATAATATCTTAAAAAAAAAAAAAAAAAGCCTTGGTGTGAAAGTTTATTGGCAACTTTTAATGCTCATGCTCACTTCCCCAGGAGAGCAGGCTGTACTGGGCGATGGTACATTGCCAACAGCCTTGCTTTGGGTTTTTGTTTTTGTTTTAAATTTTATTTATTCGAGAGAGGGCGTGTATGCACCATGCACATGAGAGGGGGAAGAGGGAGAAGGTGAAACAGACTTCCCACTAAGCAGAGAGCCTGGTGTGGGGCTCCATCCTGGGACTCCAGGACTGTGAGCTGAGCTGAAGGTAGACACAACCATCTGAACCACTCAGGCACCCCAGCTTTGGGTATTTTTGACATTTTTTACAAAAGTAGTTTGGGGGGGGGGATCCTGGTTGGCTCAGTAGGTTAAGCGTCTGCTTTTGGCTCTGGTCAAGATCTCAGAGTCCTGGGATCAAGCCCTGCCTCCTGGGCGGACTCCCTGCTCAGCAGGGAGTTGGCTTCTGCCTTTCCCTCTGCCCCTCCCCAAGTCTTTCAAATAAAGTCTCTCTTCTCTCAAAGTCTTTAAAAAAAAAAAAAGTAGTTGGGCAATACACGACAGTCCTTAATATAGTCTTTTTTTATTATTTTATTTATTTATAAGAAAGATCACAAGTAGGCAGAGCAGCAGGCAGAGAGACGGGAAAGCAGGCTCCCTGCTGAGCAGAAAGCCCGATGTGGATCCCAGAACCCTGAGATCATGACCTGAGCTGAAGGCAGAGGCTCAACCCAGTGAGCCACCCAGATGCCCCTATAGTCTTCCTTCTTATCAAGTTTTGTAATTCTACTTTTAAAATTCCATTTAGGGAAGTACTTAAAATAACATGGTAATGATTATGTGTTTATGGTTTTAGAAGGGGATCTACGGGATAGGCAATCATACTAGCCAGTACCTGATAAATTGGCATTTCCTGATGAAATTTTATAGATTTTTGCTTCTATCTGCTTTAACCACGCTGGTGTAGAGAGGTTGCCCCGGCTAGCTCATTCAGACTCACAGGAGACTGCCTATGTGTCTCAGAGTGGCCATTTATGAGTTTATAGTGAGAACTGCCTTGTCATTGTCTGCACATCATCTATCTCCATAGAAAGACACACAGAGGGGTGCCTGGGTGGCTCAATGGGTTAAGCCTCTGCCTTAGGTCCAGGTCATGATCTAAGGGTCCTGGGATCGAGCCCTGCATTGGGCTCTCTGCCGGGCGGGGAGCCTGCTTCCCTCTCTCTCTCTGCCTGCCTTTCTGCCTACTTGTGATCTTTCTTTTTCTCTCAAATAAATAAATAAAATAAAATAAAAAGAAAGATGCACAGAGAGGGGCACCTGGGTGACTCAGTCGGTTGGGCGGCTGCTTTCCACTCAGGTTATGATCTCAGGCTCCCTGCTTAGTGGGGAGTCTGCTTCTCCCTCCTCCCTTCCCCCTGCTCATGCTTGCATACTCACTCTCTCTCCCAAATAAATAAAATCTTGAAGGAAGGAAGGATGGACAGACGGACAAGGAGCCACCTAAGAATCAAGATTGCTTGGCGAGGGGCACCTGGGTGGCTCAGTGGGTTAAGCCTCTGCCTTTGGTTCAGGTCATGATCCCAGGGTCCTGGGATCGAGCCCCACATTGGACACTCTGCTCAGCAGGGAGCCTGCTTCCCCCTCTCTCTCTGCCTGCCTTTCTGCCTACTTGTGATCTCTGTCAGATAAATAAATAAAATCTTTAAAAAAAAAAAAAAAAAGATTGCTTGATGATTGTGGAACCCATGTGGAGAGTTAGGTCTCAGGTGTCTGTGGTTAATTGTGTCAGCTTTGGCTGCCCTGCATGTCATGAGGGAGGGCTCCTTGTGCCTGGGCTGGACAGAGCTGCTCATCCTAGATCTCCCTTGGGCACCCTGCAGACTATTCCCTTTCCTCGGTTGCTGGAGAACCAGCTCCAGTCCCAAATTTCCTGCTTCCTGCCTGCCCAACTGTTTCTTGCTGTTTTGTCTGTAGACATGCACCACATACATGATGACGTGTGTCACTCTTGGTAGAGTTGGGGGGTCATCCTCTGTAGTGTTTGTGATGACTTCATGGGAAAAACCTCATCTCTAACAGGGATAGAATGATTGAGTGGACCGTTCAGTCTGCACTGGCCTCATTAGCTCCCTCCTGAAGGGCAGTCCAGGCTCTCAAGCTCTGCCACCTCCTGCTCCGAGCCACACAGCTTTCTCTTGCCTGGGGTTTTCTTGGTTTCCCTACTTCCTCTTGGTCTGCCTTTCGACTTGTTCAGCCTCCCATCGGCCATCAGAGCACACAGGTGACAGGATCTCTAAACACAGATCTCTGAAACGTCTGGTTGTCCTGCCCTTGAGGTGTGGGTTAGGAGGCAAGTTATGATCCAACCATTCATCTTTACTGTATTCTCTTCTCTCACGCAACCCACACTGTCCTCATCTAGGGCATTCTTCCATTCTGTGCACCCCACTACCACCTGGGTGGGTGGGTAGGTTGGTTGGTTGATTTGTTTGTTTGTTTCTTTCTTTCTTTTCTTATTTGTCAGAGAGAGAGAGAACACACATCAGCAGGGGGAGCACCAGGCAGAGGGAGAAGCAGGCTCCCCCTTATCAGGGAGCCAATATAGGACTTGATCCCAGAACCCTGGGACCATGACCTGAGTGGGAGACAGACACCCAACTAACTGAACCACCCAGGCACTCCCCACCCTGTTTGTTTCTTGAGTAACTCCTATCACTTTGGGCCTGCACTTGCTGGGTCACCAGTGGCTGGCTTCCTGTGGCCGCCTCACTGGCCTCACTCTAGCTCTTCTGCCTGTTGATTGCTGCTACCTCCTTGATATGCTGGGTTTGTCTGACCAGTGCCTTCAAGGTTCTTCTCTCAAAGCTTTCTATGACTTTTTATTCTTTTCATGGGCTCGTCTTGCTCTACCTGACTCCCCAGTTTTACACACAGATTCTGAAATCTCTTCCTCTACTTCAGTTCTCTCCTCTGAGTGTTGTGGTTGCCTTCACACCTTTCTACCTGGATATCCCATAGGCAGCATTTCTTAGACTAAAACCGTCTATCCTCCAAACCTGTTTGTTTTCTCCCTTCCCTGGTTCAGTTATTGTGTCACTCCTGTTCTTTCTCTTTTTTTTTTTTTT
>PISX010025588.1:0-25925 GCA_004024625.1 Mellivora capensis | reverse complement strand
GATGAACATTTTTTCATGTGTCTGATAGCCATCTGTATGTCTTCATTGGAGAAGTGTCTATTCATATCTTCTGCCCATTTTTTGATGTGATTATCTGTTTTGCATGTGCTGAGTTTGAGAAGTTCTTTATAGATCCTGGATATCAACCTTTTGTCTGTACTGTCATTTGCAAATATCTTCTCCCATTCCGTGGGTTGCCACTTTGTTTTGTTGACTGTTTCCTTTGCTGTGCAGAAGCTTTTGATCTTGATGAAGTCCCAAAAGTTCATTTTTGCTTTTGTTTCCTTTGCCTTTCAAATTCAAAATTCTTACCTTCCCCTCCTCACCCCCAATCCCCGCCCCCCGGGGCTCGGTTCAAGTGCTTCTTGTGAAATTTTCTCTTATGGTATGGTTTTAAGATTAACTTAATTTACATAGAAGCCAATTAGTTCTCTCTTGTTCACGAGTGATTCAGTGGAATTAAGCACTTACCTTACTAGGTACAAATCAATGAAAAACAAAAACAAAACAACAACATATAATCCAAAAGTTCATTTATCAAAAAGGATGGACATGGCAAATGTTACTTAACCTAGTCTCAGCAAAGAAGATAGTCATGATTTTTATTTTCTTCTTTGAATGAATATGGCTGGTGAGAGTTGTGAAGGTAGGTATTTGGTAAGGGGTGTTGGGAGGGGCCTTCTTGTAATGACTCTCAAAGAATTTATAGAATTTAACTGAGAATAAATGGTAGATAAAGAAAAATGAGGTAACTGTGATATACAGGTGACTGTGATAATGATGTCATTAGTTGAGATAGGAGTCAGAGGAAGAATATATTTGGTGGTGGAGTTATACTTGAGTTTTGCCCCATTACATTTGATGTATCATTAGAACATCCGTGTCTAGGACAAGGTTGGAAATTTCTGCTTAGACCTCAGGAAAAACTTAGAGCTAGAAATAGAGATTAGAAAATCATCAAAATATGGGTGGAAATTTAAGGCATTGGCATGAATGAAACTGATCATTGAGAGCATAGATTGAGAGGAGACGCCTGTTCAAGAAGGAGATGCCAGAGGAGATTCAGAGCGATTTGCTAAGAGAGGGACCATCAAAGGGTCAAGTGCCCTCACCAGGTACAAAGACTGGCCTTGAGTAATGGGAGACATTCTCCTTTTGAGCCAAGTGAGGAGGAGCAGAATTTCATGGAAGTGAGTATAGACACTTTTCTCTGTCCTCTCAGTGGGAGTCAAGGCATTTATGGAGATTGAAGGGTGCAAGGGCAGGCTTACTTGATCAAGAATAGGATCCTTGGGAGTTCTGCTATGGGAAATACGCAGGTATGGGGGAAAATAACTAGGACTAGATTAAAGAAGCTGAAATTGGATAATTTTTCTCTAAATGAAGTCTTGACTATTTGTGTGATTTTTTTCATTGGGATTTAATTGTTTGGATGTAGAAGTCAAAATGAATAAGAATAAAGAGGTGACATTCTTTCCTACAACATCACTTCTTGCTTGCTCCATTCAAGCCATCTTGACTTCCTTCCTTCTCCTTGAACACCTCTGGTATACCAGCTGTTTCCTCTGCAGGAAGGTTCTTCATACAGGTAAGCCAGCCACATGGCTTCCTTCCTTCCTATCTCTCCTCATATCTGGCCTTATCAATGATGTTCATGCTGACCATCTTATTTAACATAGTAACTTTAACCCTCTACATTTTTGATCTCCTATCCCCCTTACCCTTTCTTTTGGCCATAGTACTTATCTCCTATTATATTAAATAATTGACTCATTTATCATGTTTACTCTTTCTTGTATATCTTCTTTTACTGGTATTGAGCTCCATGAGGACATGGTTTTTTGTTCTTTTATGTATCCTAAGTGGCAGAACATGGTGTGGTATATAGTAGTAGCTCAATAAATATTTATTGAATGAAACTAAAGTGACTTAAGAAATGTGAATGTCAGTGAAGGCATATATTGATTATTAGTTTTTACCAAACCAGAAGCAGAAAAGTCCACTTTTCATGGTTACTTTTTGGATATAATTTGTAACAAGTTTCTTAGGTTATAAAATTAAATTATCCTCCCCTCCCTCTTTAGACACCCACTTCTCTGTCTCCCTTCATATATAGTTATAGTTATAACCTACTTGATAGATCACTCACATCTAAGAATAAAATCCTCTTAATATAATTATATATCACACAGGCATTTTGCATTCTAAATTTCTTTCTCATTTATTTAATTAGGGGAGTTGGATTAGTTCCAGATGTCTAAAAGCCTTTTGAAAGTTGGCTTCAGTGTTTTCTTGGTGTTGGTAGGTAGAGAAGGACCATGACTGTGGCATAATGAAGAGCTGCCTGGTCTACCTCTGGGTGAGATGGCCCTTGTTTTGACCACATTTCTCTGTTAATGCTTAGAAAAAAGAGTCACAGTTTTGCCCAAAGAATTTTATGTAACCAAGTAACTTGATTCAATTGTAAGAACCAATGAACTATTTTTATGTTTCATAGAATTATCCTGCACGTGTGCATACAAAGTAACCTTGAGACTATTAGAGGCTATCCTTTCTTTTCCTTGTATTTGAAGGTCTGGTAAAAGTGATAAAAACTTCAGATCAAAGCAGTTTTCTTATAACTTAAAAAGAGCAGTGACCTTGGATCAAATTGAGAGTTGGGGTCTCTGCTCAGATGAGCACAGCAGGCTTCTTGCCTTCTCCCAGTACATGTCTCTCCCTCATGTGGGATCTGGGTCCTGGAGCTAGGGAGGCTTGCTCTCATTCTTCTCTCTACTCTCGCACTTAGGAGGCCTTGCACATGTTTACCATAGAAGTAATCTCTTTCAGCTGTTCTCTCTTGCTACTAATATTTTCATAATTATTCAGTGGAGACTGAATTTGTGGGTGGGCACAGACTTCTCTCATCTCTGGGCTCCTATGCATTCTCATCAGTTCAAACTTGTCTCTTAACATTTTATGAAAATCTCAATGTTTTCTTCTTGTCCATTTCTGTGATGATTTCTGTGATGACTACCTCTTATTTCTACTGCTCTGCCAAAGACAAAACAATTATGGGGTCTATTTCTCTTCAGGGGGCATTTCCTTCTTTTTTGGATTTTAGGTCAGTAGGTTACCTTGTGACCTCAGTTCTCTGAGGGACTCAAACATGATTTTTAAAGGCTACCTGGATTGTTCTCATTGTTAGGATAAGAACTACTTTTTCTGCTTATTTTCTACATCTTAGGTAGAAGATATTTTTGATATCTAGAAGGATTCTTTGGTTCTTTCCCTAGTCTCTGTCTATTTCTAGTAACAAACTATAGAAATGGTCCCTGAAAGTAGAGTCTTTAGTTTCTGGCTCTTTCTAAATCTTTTGGTTTTCTGCTCACATTTTAAAGCTTTTATTTTATTTCTTTCAACATGTCTGATGTATTTTTTTTTTAATATTCTGTGTCTAAGTATTTTCTGGAATATTTGAAGATCTGATCTGCTGTCTGTTGCTTTTGATGTCTCTCAGTGATTGCTTTTTGTATTCTTGTGTATTTTGGGATTTTTGACTATGAGCTCATGTTATTTGAACTTTTTCTGTGGGAATTCTTTGAATCCAGGATTGAAGTTGAATTCCTTTAGAGAGGATTTGTGTTTACTTCTACATGGAGCATAGCCAACAACTTTATGTTAAATTATA
Source organism: Mellivora capensis (assembly GCA_004024625.1). NCBI lineage: Eukaryota > Metazoa > Chordata > Mammalia > Carnivora > Mustelidae > Mellivora > Mellivora capensis. Next base: position 22,255 of record PISX010025588.1, on the reverse strand, counting down.
TGCCTGAGGTTTTTTAGACCACACTGATAGCATGAGTGGTCGTTTTAGTTATGAATTCTTAGGGAGGATATCTTCTTTCCCTTACCAAGCACCAGGGCCAAGACAGTTTGATTTTTGTATCATGCCATTTTGGAAGGTGGATTTACTTTTATTCACTACTGCACTTATGATATAGCTCTTAGAGATCCTGGCTGCCTCTCTTAGGTAGACTTGTAAATTTTTCTGTCTCTTCTACGACATGCGTAGCCATTAAAAAAGATTAACCTCTCCATAGAAACTTAAGAAAAAGTGCTTGTTTTTCCTCTTACTCCTTCATTTGACCTCTATGGATTTCTTACTTTGTACCTGTTATGCAAATGCATTAATTAAAAAAATATTGTGTCAGCATTTAATTATGGAGGTCATTTGGGATATCTAGTATGTCACACCTCTATGAACAGAATTCCCCTTATAAAATTTCTTTACTGTCATGTTAGTGGGGTCTCAGAAGAGAGAAGAATTTGTGCTTTCAAGTCATATTGTTTAACTTCAGAAATTAAAGACTTCCTTTCAAAGAACAGAGTATTATTCAAATGGCTACTGAAAGGTTTAAAAACAGGCGCCTGGGTGGCTCAGTAGGTTAAAGCCTCTGCTTTTGGCTCAGGTCATGATCCCAGGGTCCTGGGATCGAGCCCCGCATTGGGCTCTCTGCTCCGTGGAGAGCCTGCTTCCTCCTCTCTCTCCCTGCCTGCCTCTCTTGCCTACTTGTAATCTCTGTCAAATAAATAAATAAAATCTTAAAAAAAAAAACACCAAAGGTTTAAAAACAGATAATGTTATTTAGACTGTTTTTAGAACATCTTTCCCTATAGGCTGATATTTTGATATTTTGATATTTGTTACCAATTATAAGCCTATGACTAATTAGCATATTTCCAGGTTTTCTCATCCAGGCTGACTGTTGTTAGGAAACATAGGATAATAAAAGAAGGAAATTAGTCTTGATATGTACATGTCCCCAAATTCCAATCTCAATGTTTATATGAATTTAGGGTAGATTATCCTTAAAGTAAAAGGGGACTTGATACTCTTTCTCCTTCTTTGAATAACCCTTGATTCTTCCAGCCCTTTGATTTAACACTTGGATTCTATGAGAGAATTCAGCCATGCAGAAAATTATTTGAGTGCCTATTTTCTCGATTTCCCAAAGATGGTAAACATTAGTAAAAGGTTAGTACCATCCTAACTACATAGGAAATAAGTTAATTCATTATATATAGTGGGTTAACTTAGGCTAACATTAAGGCTTAATTCTCTCTTGGAACCTCAAATGAGAAGGGCTGCTAAACACTTTTTTTCCACATGTCATTTATCAGGGGGACCATTCAGCTGACTCCAGTTCCAAAGAAAACAAGAAACTTAGGTTTTATTTATTTATTTGACAGAGAGAGACACAGTGAGAGGGGGAACACAAGTAGGGGGAGTGGGAAAGGGAGAAGCGAGCTTCCCGCTGAGCAGGGAGCCCTCGGGGCTTGATCCCAGGACCCTGGGATCATGACCTGAGTCAAAAGCAGGCGCTTAGTGAGGCACCCAGGTGCCCTGAAACCTAGCTTCTTAAGAGGGGTTGCAAGAAAAGGAAGAAAAGAGAAGGCCATTTACTGTAATTTATTATGGTCCTCCAGTGCCTTTTATATCCCATCTCTAAATGGTAGAGCGGCTGAAAATATGCAACAGTTCAGTAAAAAGGACCTGATTTTCTCAATAAGTCATGGTTTTAGAAATGTCATTTGTTTCCATGACTCAAGGACAGTTTTATTGATTGAAGAAAAAGATTTAAGTGTAATTTAAAAATGTGAGTTTTGGGGCACCTGGGTGGCTCAGTGGGTTAAGCCTCTGCCTTTGGCTCAGGTCACGATCCCAGGGTTCTGGGATCAAGCCCCACATTGGGCTCTTTGCTCAGTGGAGAGCCTGCTTCCCCTGCTTTCTCTGCATACTTCTGTGCCTACTTGTGATCTCTTTCTCTCTGTCAAATAAATAAAAATAAAATCTTTTAAAAAAAATGTGAGTTTTTTCTCCTAATGCTATCTTTTCCTGTCTTCCACTCTTTGTGGGGCAAAATCTTCCTGACATCAAACATTAGAGAACTACTTTAGTTCTATCAACACCTAAATGACTGCTTTTGTTTTGTTTTGTTTAAGAGATTTTACTTACTTTCTTGAGAGAGAGAGAGAGAGAGAAAGAGATAGAGAAAGCAAGTTGGGAGGAGGGGCAAAGGGAGAGGGAGAAGCAGGGTCCACTGAACAGAGAGCCCAATGCAGGGCTCCATCCCAGGATCCTGAGATCATGACTGAAGCTGAAGGGAGACACTTAACCAACTGAGCCACCCAGGAGCCACTAAATGACTGTTACATTTATTTTAAATACCTTGAGTTAATGTGCTTTGGGATAATAGCTGTGGTGTAAAAGTACCATAGAGAGTTAACTTTTAATTAAATTGTAAATACCTAACACTATGACCTACTTTCTAGTAGAATGCCACCAAACAAACCACTGACCAATGTAAAATTTCAGATTATTTTAATTAATCCTAAACTACTTAACTAATCTTTATGGTATCTGTTCCTCTGTTTCCCCAGAGAGTCCCTGTTCTTTTTTTTTTTTTTAAAGATTTATTTATTTATTTTTGGAGAAAGAGCATGAGCAAGGGGAAGGCAGAGGGAGAGAATCCTTAAGCAGACGCCCTGCTGAGTGCAGAGCCTGACATGGGGCTCAGTCTCATGATCCCAAGATCACGATCTGAACGGAAACCAAGGGTCTGAGGCTCAACTGACTGCACCCCCTAGGTGCACTGAGCCTTTATTCTAAGACAGATCAAATTCTCTTTACTCTCATATTTAAATATATTTAAAAGCTCTCTCTTACATAACGAACTTGTTAGGGAATTCAAAACCCTTCAAATCTAGCTTTTGGTTTAGACAGATTACATACCCTTTGTATTAACTTCCCATGAGTTTGCTCATGCTCCTCTTTCAACCCAGAATGCCATTTTCTGCTTTCCCATGTGGCAAACTTTTATTAATTCCTCCACTGTCAACTCAATATCACCTTTACTCTTCTTCTTCAAGAGAAAAATGGCATGGTTCTCAAACTTGGTTATACATGAAATCACCTAGGTTACTTTAAAAAAAGAGAAAGAAAGAAAGAAAGACCAATTTCTGGGCCCTCTATCCAGAGATTCTGATTTAGTTGGTCTGTAGTGCAACCTGGACATCAATATATTTTTTGAAGTTTTCCAGGTGAATATAATCTATAGTCTAGTAGAACCCTGCCCAGAGACTGTATCAAACTGTATCAGACTTGAATCTTGACTGTACCGTGGTATACGTCTTAGTTTTCTCTTATGTAATATTGAGAAAATAATCATCTTTAATTCTTAGGATTGTTGTGAATGTAAGGTTAGATAATGCAGGTAAAGAGCTTAGCTTAATGTCTGCCATAATAACGGAACACTTGGCTGATTCTCCATCCATGGATTATATCATCCTTGGGAGCAGCCTTGTCCTAGCCGTCCTTGCCCCTAGCTTCCTGGCCCATCAAGTTATCTCCTCTTCACCTTATCTCTTAGACAAAATAGAGTTGAAGACTTCATTCTCTCTTTGGAGGAAAAGTGAAGAGGCCTTGTTTGTTTGTTTAAAATTTTATTTAAATTTAATGTAGTTAACATATGTGGTATTATTAGTTTCAGGGGTAAAATTTAGTGGTTGATCAATTGCATGTAACACCCATGCTATTCAAGTCAGGAACCTTTTTTAACCAATCTCCCTTCACTGAGCCACTTCCCTGTCAACTGTCTGGAGCAATGATTTCTACCTTTTTCTTCTGTGCTGCTTGGTACTTTGTAAAAACTGTTATACAGGAACCCATAACTATTTACAAGTTCAATTCTACTTTAGACTATAAGTTGTCTGAGGGCAAGTTCTGTGTCTTTTTTCATTTGCACATCTGACTTCTTGTACTGCCTGGGAACACAGTAGGTGCTCAGTTTGTTGGAAGAAAAAGAAGGAAGAAAGAAATTTGGAGAGAAATAGATAATATTCCTAAGCCTACTTTAAAATTATGATTGAAAGCAGTCTTCAAAAACGTCTCTGTCAAGAATTTAGATAAGATAGAAGGCAGATGTGAATATTGAGAAAATCTCAGACAACGTAAATTCATAATCATGGTGTAGTTGTCATAGACTGAGCTGCAGGAATTTTTGAAGATTGAGTACTAATACCTTAATAATTTCTTGAGTGCTTCAATACAGTTTTCTAATTCTCTGCCTATTCCTTTTCCTTCCCTATTCCTTCCATGTTTGCTACTAACCTATGCAACTATTATGTCATGTCTTAAGGTCAGGATACCATAATTGGGTTAATTTCTTATACATAGACTATTGGATCACAGTGGTTTTGGAAAAGAAAAAGATGAGGAAGTAAATAGAAATGTTAAATTCTCTTTGCCGGAATGCTGATGAAGAATGCTCCAGGGGGATATTATAATAATGCTGTGAAGAGATTTGACTACATAAAGATGCTAAAAGAAATCAGAATTTAATCTGTGTATTCTTTGTGATTAAATGGAAAAACCAAAATCAGCTTAATAGTTATGCTGTTCAAGTGTTTTGTGGAATTTTAACAACATATTTCAAATTTAGTACCAAACTCATTGCACAATATTTCAAATATCTAAGTTTTGCCATAATTGCAAGATCATTAAAATGTACATTGTCCTTCCCCTGTGGGAATTATATACCACTTCTTATTTATTTGCCTTGGGGTATGTTTCAAAGTGCTTAGTATTGCTATTTATGACTCACAGTAGACAAAATAAAAATGAACTATGGTCTCCATTACTTGTAAAATTTAGACAGTGTTACATTTTATATTTCTATTCCTTTGTTTTCTTTTAAAAGAAAGATCATTTATCTTGTTTCTGTTTACAGGAGTGACAAAGGGTAATTATTTAACATTTTAAAGCAAATAAGAGCAGAACAAAATAAATAAAAATCTCATATAATCTCATCATCCAACAACACTTTGTTGTTTTAGAATTTATTTTATTATTTTATATTTTATTTCAGCCCTTTTTTCTGTGTGAAAAGACATTAATTTAAAGGCAATAACCTGCAGATATTGTTAAATACCCATAAGCTCAAATATTAAAAGTATTTGTACAGCTTACCTTTGATGTTCATTGGTTGCTTCAGTGGAAGTTGGGGAAAAAGGATGCAACATGCATTATCCTAGCATCTTATCCAGAAACATTCCACAACAGTTTTTGGACAAATGAGTTGAGAATGAGAAGAAACTAGAATCCAGCTGCCACACGAGAGCTGGAAATGCAGGTGGGGGGCCAGGTCGGCTACTGTCCGGAAAAAGCAGAATCAGAAGCAGGAAGGAAGGGGAGACACAAAGGTTAGCCCCATAGGCTGTAACAGGAAGGGCCAGAGAAGCAGATCCCACACAGATAAGGGAGCCCAAGGGACCTTAGATCTTTTCTTTTATCCTATCCTATTTGACATTAACTGCAAAAGAGAGCACAAGAGACAAACCATCCTCTTTTCTCTGCACAGATTGAAGTGCAAATACTCTAATCACTCTTTTCCTCTACAGTGTCTTTAGTTTTGAAGACAAAGTTTCATTATTCTGAATGGTCAAGAAAGGTCAAACTTCAAGCCAAGATAAGGGAGAGGACTGTGCCCCACTGGGATAATTGATACTCCATGCTCTTGCAACTCTCAGGCAGAACTCTTGCCTATTTCTTCTTTTATATTAATATTTCACCTAATAAACTAGAAATCCCATGAGGGAGCTACTGTGAGCCCTATTTTACATCCAAGGAAAAGTGAGGTTTAGAGGAGTTAAATCATTTGTTCAAGTTTACACATATAATGAAGAAGCCCAGATTGAAATTGACCTGGAAGGATATTGTATAATTTTTAAAAATCTTAGAAATCATCAAGATAAGGTCAGGAATATTAAATGAGAGCTCTCTGGGTTTTAAGGTTGTGAACAAAATCCTCTAGTGGGAAGAACAATTTCACATCAGATATGTAGAACTTATTTCCTCAAGATTTGAAGTCATCTAAGAAGATAATTTGTTCAAGAAAGATTTTCAGAAATTTACCATATGAAAATTATAGATTTTTAGATACATTTTTAATTTCTAAGCCTTTTTATTCTTGGGGAAAAGAAAGTTTTGTACTCTCACAAAACAACTCTGTGAGGCAGTAAGGTAGACCAGAAAGTGTGGGCCTTGGAGACAAAGGGAATGAGGTCCAAATTTCAACAGCATTACTAATTATCTGTAGAGCACATTGATGTTTCTGAGTCTGTTTGAATTTTGACATCTGTATAAGGGGATAATAATTACTTTCTTATAAACTTGCAATGCTAACTAAATGAGATTATGGTTTATGAAAAGCTATCTAGAAATGCTGGCTGTTGTTAAGACAACTATTCAGAGAAAAAAAATCATTCTTCCAAAAAATACCAGATGTTCTTCTTGGTTGCATCTCAAAGAGCAGTAAATGTGGTTGCATCCACAGGGTGCAACCTGTAAACCAGGTGTGAAAAGGAGGCATTACCCAGAGAGTTTCAGCAGTCCTATCAGCCAAGTCACAAAATTCTAGACCAACTCAAAACCAAATGTGGACCTAATATTTGTCTGTTATTTGGGTAAATCATAATTTAACTCCTATTTGCAGCTAAACAAAATAGACAAAAGCATCTACTATTGCTTATTCGTTGACGATTTGTCTGCTCTCTGTATTATAACAGCCTCAGTTTATTATATGTACATCCCAGTTTAGAATATCCCAAAATGAACTTCTTCAACTTTGGCCAAATATTGAAAAAAATCTAAAAAAGCAGAACCGCTTTTACCGGGATACTTAATTAACCTTGTACTATATCTGGCTGATCTTTGCCTGCCTAAAAAGTTCTCGACCACAGAATAAAATCTGAACTTTTTAAAGATCTTCACAAATTAATGTCTGTTATTTCTGACCCATACTTTCTTCTTCTCCCTACATGCTTTCTAATTTCTTTTCACGATAGCTTCTCAGAGTCCCTAACCTTTTTCTTCTTTCTTTCTTGGTTATCACATCACCTGCATCAGGTCGTCCTTTTACTTTGAGACTTGGAAGAACATTCCATTCCAGTGTGGGATCTGGCTTCTTGACTAACTCTCAAGGGGTCAGCTGACCACAATGGGGAGAACCTTGACTAACAGAAAAGGGGATATATATATATATATATATATATATATATATATATATATTTTTTTTTTTTTTTTTATTTATTTATTTATTTTTTTCCCTCACTCTTGCTTATGGATACTCTCAGGAGGTGTAGCTTATCTGGAAAGGTACCAAGCAAACATGCTTGCTGAGTGACTGCTCTGTGTCTTCACTTGAGAAGCTGTAACTATTATAATGCATTGCATCACCATATATCACATTTTCCCTTCTCTCTTTTCTTTTTTGTCACTTTTAAGGTCTTGAGCTTGCACCTTCCACGGACATGTTACAGCTCCTTAATTCTTACTTCAGGTTCTACTTTCTTGAAGATCTAGGCTACAACATTATCATTCCTCAACCCACCACACTTCCCCACTTCCCTGTTCTGTGTATATTCTGCTTGGAATGTTCATCCATTCTCCACAATTCTTAAAGATCCAGCTCAGTTGCCACCATCTCTGGGCTCTCGGGGCAACTGGCACCTCCACTACTACTAGAGCACTATTTTGTGTGCATGTAATGGTGGGCCACTTTCCCTTAAGAGACTGTAATCCCCTTGAAGACAGAATGTTGTCTTATTTTTCTATTTCTGGCACTCAGAATGCTACCTGTAGGGAGCAATGAATGTTGCTCCATGAAGTTATTTAAGGAATGAAGTGGACTGATTCAGTTCTGTGCTTTTAGTTTTTGTTTTTTGTTTTGTTGTTGCTGTTTTGTTTGTTTGTTTTTGGCTTCTCTTGAGCATAATGATCTAATGCTAAGGTATTTTAGAATTATTTATCACTGGAAATGTGTTATATTGTTATCTTCATTTATAACATAAAAAGGCTAGAAACCTCTTTCTTGGTTGCATCTCAAAGAGCAGTAAATGTGGTTGCATCCACCTTGAACCAAGAGGAAAATGCAATCCAAATGATTACATGGGAACTTTCTGACAAAATCTCTTACTGATGTCTGTGTCACACGTTTCTACAACTCCTATTTTGATCTAGTTTCTTTTGGAAAAATTGGTTAAGGTGATCTGTGCATCTCTAGATGATGTTGCACTAAAACCCCCTGTATTGTGTGCAGTCTTCTGGAATGCCCAATGAATTAGGATTCCACAGCTGATCTAAGGACAAAGCATGTTATTGTTAGAACAGTGACCAATTCAAATGGGTTTATGTGATAAGTCTGGAGGTTAGAAATTTAGGAAGACTTCGGTGGGGTTGCAGAAGTATTTTGTATTATTTAGATAAGTATTAGGGGTCTGGAATTATAGATGCTCTAGGATTGGATAAATCCTACCATCTTGAATTTCCTTATCTTGGTATATTGTGTTCTGCAGTGATTCTTTCTACTTCTCCCCCTTTTCCCATGTTGATGTGTAGAAACTAGGCAATCTGGATATTTTCCTGTTGGCCCAAAGATGTTGGACAAGAGAGACCCACAACCAACATGCTCTAGTAAATATCTTTATGAACAGATGCTAAAGACCATGAAATGTCAAGAAATAACAGAAAAATATGAACACAGACCTGCTGGCATCACCCCTGTCAGATGTAGTGTGGTGAGGGCTCTCCAGGAAGAAAACAGTTTTGCACTTTTGATTTCTCACCTTTGCCTCCATCTGTTTCCACTTTTGTTGAAATATTCGTTATATATTAGACTGTCTCAGGCACAATACCATTTCCTGAAAAGGGAGCTATTTCTCACATAATTCCTCTGGGTGACTAAGATAATGAAGATTTAACAGTGGTAGTTGAGACTGGCAATTCAGTAGTTAATGCCTGGTGGCATAAAGCATCCCATGGAGATGAACAACTGAGTGAGAATTTCAGCATATTGGACTTTGGCAGGCATAGAGTGCAGCAAATGAGACTCCTGACATATGAAGGCATCCCATTTGATTTGACATCAATTGAAAAACCTAAAGAATGTTCTAAGCCTTCCCAATCTCTCTTCCTACAGAGATAATATCGCATCATTTCTGAGGGGAGCAAAAAGTTTATTTTGTGCACTTTTCAAATTTAAGAACTCAGACATAAATTCTTACAATTTGAACAGTTCAACAGATGTTCATATAAAAGGTTGTGAAAGCTTTTTTCCCCTGTTGTCTCCTTTAGTCATTATTCTTGAGAAGCCACTTTAAGAGAAAGACCTTTCTTTTTTCTTTTCAAGATAAAGACTCAAGCCCCAAGAATCTGCTAAAATAAATTATATCACATAACAATTTATTCAGAAAAGAAGCACATGTGAAAATTTCTTAATCTTCCACAAAGCTCTCCTATTCCCATGTAAAAGGAAGTATTACAGTGTAATAGTAAGGAGTTGGAGCCCAACAAACTGTGACTGTTGGGAGAAAAATATGAAAGCAGAGGCTTACTCTAGCTGGTTCCATTTCAGAGCTTCCTTTTTAATGGCACTGTTTTTCATGTCTATGCTTATGTATTTAACAGAAACCCTTTCTTTGTATCTTCTGTCTGGCTGCCCTGTCTTGTTTCCTTTTAAAATTTAACAAGACTGAAGAAGAATGCATCCACCTTCTCTGAATGCCCACTTTCACTCTTGGATCTCTACCTACTTTTTAAGGGAATGGCATTATCCTCACCGCACCACCATTCAAGGAGCCATACAGAGGTCCCCTTCTCTGTCACATCGCCTCTCCATATAGTCACCCTTTTCAATAGTCACCATTCTCTTGTGTGGTCTTGCCTTCTCATTCTCCAAGCCATGTTGCTGTTTCAGGCCTTTTTTGTTTCACACATAAATCACTGCTGTGGTCTCTTAATTGGCTTCCCCTCATCTGATCCAACTTTGATTGCTTACTCATGGCTTATAGAAGGAGATAGTTTTCATTTAACCAACCCCACTGCTTATGGGACTTCATGATTCCTCATTTCTGGCTAGGCAGTTCTAGTGCTGGTTCTCCCAAAGCATGATGCTATTCCAGGCACTATTTAAAGCACTTTTCACATACCATTTAATTTAGTCCTCACAGTGGTTTAATGAGTAGGAGTGCTGACTGCTTGCATTGGGTATTGAACTCGGGCAAGTAATATAATCCATTGTATGAATGTGGGCAGGTAATGTAACCGCTCCATGTGTTTGTTTCCGCATCTGTAAAATGTGGATAATACTACTAGTATCTACCTCACTGAGTTATTGCAAAGATTTAAGGCAGGCACGTATTAATAGCATGTATTAACTCATAAGACATGCTCTGTAGATGTTGGCTGTTAGTATCATACCATATCATACAGAAGAAGATGCTGAGGCGCACCTCAGTTATACAATTTTCAAATTGTTATAACCAGTTAGTGAGGTAGGAGTTTGAACCAAATCTGACCTCAGAATGCAACTAAATGTTATATTACTCAGATTCTCTTTATACCATTTACACTTTCAGTCCCCCCTCAATTGCTTTTATTTATTTGAGAGAGAGAGAGAGAGAGAACAGAAGCAGAGGGGGAAGCGGCAGAGGGAGGAGGAGAAGCAGACCCCCCACTGAGCAGGGAGCTGGAAGTGGGAGTCGATCCCAAAACTCTGAGATCATGACCTGAGCCGAGCTTAACCGACTGAGCTACCTTGGAGCCCCTACTCCCAAACCCTGGTCACGTTCCTTTAAGGAATAACTTACACCTCCAGAGGACTATTAGTAGCTGCTCTTCCTCTGCTCTAAGATGTCATGGAGGCCATGGAGAGGGAAAAGCTGGCCACAGTTTGTGCCTCTAGTCACTTCTGCTTGAATCCTGGCCAGGTGTTTGTGATTGCCATCTGTTGACCCCTCCTGCACTCTGAGCACTTTGGGTGAACATGCCTGGTTTGGACAGAGAATATGAATCTCTCAAGAATAGGATGTGTCACTGAGGGAAGCAGAGAAGTGCATTTTTTTTCATATCACAAAACAGTCTTCCAAAGAGGCTCAAAGCTGGCTGAGAGTCCCAACGGTACCCTCTCTGGTGAAAGGGGTCCATTTTCAATGCATGGGTCATATTCATGGCTTGAAGATCTCTATTACACTCCTGACTAGTCAGTTCCCAAACAGGAAAAAATCCTTGCAATTCATAATTATTAACACAGGGCCTGGTGAGATGGTTTAGGCAGAGAAAGGCCCCTAGAATGTGGGAGGAAAGAAAAGGATCTCTTCTGTGCCAGACACTATTCCACACATTGTCCTATATTAATTAATTCGGTTCATAAAATTTTGATGACTACTTAATATGTGCCAGGAATAGGACCTATAATAGGTCCTATAATAGGACCTGGGGTGCTGGAATTCATTTGACAGACATAATCCTTGCCCTCACGGAGTCTAGGATCTAGTAGAAGGAAATTCATAGGGCAAACATTTTGTATATTATTTTCCTCAATTCCTGAGAAGCAGGAAAGTGTTTCCGTTTACCAATGTAGAACTTGAGGCCCAGAGAAATGAGGTGTCTTGTTTCATATTGCAGGTCTACTAAGTTAAGAAGCAGAGTTTCATACCCAGTTCTGTCTAGACATTATTTTTCATATCCTTCTATTCGTCACAGAATCTCTTCTGCCATTAACTTGATGGTTAGCTTTGTAGCCAACATTAAACAGTAGACTTCAGAGGCAACCTTGTGAGATTTTGACTTATATTATTCTTTAGGAAATCTGCCAGATCCTTTCATTCAACCTACTAAAAATTCTAAACATCAGAGTTTTGAGTATTGACTTTCTTGCTTAAGCACCAGGCATATTAGGCACAATTGTTTCTATATAACTCAATAACAATTAAAGTTTTTTCTACCCAGTCCCAATATATACCCTCAGTCCCAATATATACCCAGTATATATTGGTTTAAAATAAAACTAGTTCTAAGTTAAAAAAGTGACTCAAATGCTGGTATTTAATGCTTCTCTTAGCCCCAGTAAAGAGATTCCCAGGGAAATGCCCTAAGGGGTATAAAAATGGAGAACATTATGTATCTACTCTGGAGAATGGGAAAGGATGTGTGTTAGAATAGGCTTGAGAAGGCTTCTCTTGAGCTTGTTTGCATGTCTGTCACAACAAAGATTTATTCCTTACTCCTCTCTTCCTTCAAGCCTTTGCTGGGATATTACTTTCCCAATAACATCTTATTATATTCGGTATTTCCTAGCCCCTTTCTTCTGATGTTACATTTTTTTCTTCCCTGTTATATTTTTCTCTGTGGATTTTGTATTTTTTATTTTTTAAAGATTTATTTATTTACTGCGGGGGAGGGGCAGAGGGAGAGAATTCCAAGCAGGCTCTGAACTGAGGGCAGAGCCCCACATGGGGCTTGATCCCACGACCCTGAGATCATGACCCAAGCTGAGACCAAGAGTTGGACACTCAACCAATTGAGCCACCCAGGCACCCCTTCTCTGTGGATTTTTAAAAAATCACCTGCCGTACTATAAACTTAGCTTTATTATTTGTTTATTGTCTTTCTTCCTGTTTTGTACCTCTGGAACATAACCTCCATAAAGGAAGACTTTTTTTTCCTTTCATTTTCTATTGCTGTATCTCTGGTTGACTAAAATAAGTCCCGGTACTAAGTAGGCACTCAATCAGTATTTCTTAAATGAATGAATCCCTGTTTTACTGATGAGGAAACTGAGGTTAGAGAGTATTGCACTATCATTCTGCCTATTTTATGTTCATCCTTATGTTTCTGAGAGCTCTGCCTGTTGATATACATAGATCTAATGAATTCTTCTCAGATAGCACAATATTATGTAATTTGAATATGGCAATTTTATTTTTCTGTTCCCCCACAGATGGGCATTTAGGCTATTTCTAATACTAATGTAACAGCTTGGCACTAGGTGTCGAGTGAGGTGTTTTCAGTTTCCAGAAATGCAGAAATCAGCCAAGACCTAAAGCTAAGGACAAAGGAAACTAAGTCCTCCACATTCTATGTGGATGGAACCATCAGCCACAGGTGCCACCTGCCTCTCTGCAGGGCATGCCTGTCCCAGCTGGATATAAGAAGATGTATGCGGGAGAGGAGGTAGCCTTGGGGCTATACTATGTTCTATATATACTATGTATATATACATGTATACTATACATGGGGAATACTATGTTCACTAGGAGAAGCTCTCTTCTCACCTACCCATGTGTGTGTGTGTGTGTGTGTGTGTGTGTGGCAGAGTGGGAATAGGTGTCCTTTTCCTGAATCCAAGAGAAAGAGTCCATAAGGAAATTATTTACAAAGTTCTAGGGTGCCCAAACTGTCCACCCTATACTACATTTTGAGCTCAGGAACATCTCTTACAAAACTTGCCACTGCCTTGGGATGTTGGACAAAGGGCTGGAGAAACAGCAGATTCAAGAGAAGGAGCATCAGGAAAGCAACTGGAATCTCTTCTACCCATCATGGCACAACTGTGCTTTTGTGTCTGTCTTTTAGGTGAAGGAGACATTTCTTTGTTAGTCACTTACAAATTTGAGTTGAAATTTGGTACGTTCTGTGTTGGTCTTTCATCGTTCATCATTGACTTGAAAGTTGTTTTCTTTTTTCTTAGTTTAACCATATGCTCCTCATGTCCCCAAGTTTCAAACAAAAGGGTTGATGTCAACAATTTCATGTGTGGTTGTGTAACAGTTACTTCGAGGACATAATGCCTTTAAAATATACATTGAGGAAAAGCATGCTATATTCAAGAGCTCCAACTGGACAGAAATAATTTTGATCATTTAGAACAAAATAGTTTTACTTGAGGGTTTGAATAAATTACAGTAGACACCTAGAGTAATTTTTGTTTATTTATGTATTTATTTAAAGTAATTTTTAGAGATATTAAGAACGGTGTCCAAGCTGCTTTTAAAATGTCCTGAGTTCAAAAAAAAATTAAATTAAAAGAAAAAAAGAAAAACCACACACACAAAAATGTCCTGAGTAGGGTTATTTTTGTAATTAAGAATATCACACTTTAATGTACATTTGAAGTGATTAAAAGCATCAGATCATAATGTAATACCAAGACATCATTTATATATGATTTCATCAGGCACTTCCCATTAGACATTATTATTACTTGCCTTCCAGACATTGATGGTGCCATTTCTGATTTGATCATATCTTTTAGTCAGAGTCTCTCCATTTAGAATGTCTTACTATCATTATGCTCTTTTCTGGAGTTGGGACATCAATGTTTGTGAATGTTTTTTGAAAGACTGATTTTTTATTAAAGCTGTACTGAACCGAAATCATGCATTTAAAGGTTCTGATTCTTCACTCTGTGGTTTCTCCTCACTCTTTTCTAAATCTGCTTATTGCATATTGTGTTTGAATTGACTTTCATTGCCAAAGTTTTGATTAAGTAAATGCCATAGGTGGAAATTAAATTAGAAGCACTTATCAAATTCCAGCCAGGTGATATCGATCTTTAAATGTAACCTATGTATTCAAGGCAGCATGCAGGGTGTGGGCTTGGTGTCTATGAAATGACTTTAGTAACAAATTGGGTATGCTACATTCCTCCTCATGCTTTTATCATCCATTAACTAATTACTAGACAAGTGGGAGGGGGATGGGTGGAGAAAGAGGGTGTAAATGCTGGAGAGTTTTGAATGTATAGTATTAGCGAAGAGGAGAGGGCATTTCCTTAGTCCTTTGTTTATGGTTCCTCCTTAGGAATTCTTTCTTACAGGCATTTCTCTAGTGTCCATTATCAGAGTGTAGGGTGTCTCTAACTTCACTGCATGCACATCAAGTTGGTTCTTCTCTGGAGAAATGCTACTGCAGGCAGAATTTTTTTTCATATCACCACTCCTTACGGATTTTTGTCCAATCACAAGGCATCAGAGGAGCTGCAGCTAATACTCCCCCATCAGCCACTTGCCCATTGCCTTCAATTAGGGAGAACAGGTGTCCCACCAGACAGCTGTAAATGATGAGGGGGCATCTGCAGCTGCCAGGTTAGCGCCAGGACTCGGCAATTGAATGGCCAGATTGCTGCCTGAGGGCACCAAGGTTTAGAATTTCCTGGGCAGGGGCAATTATCTCCAACTCAGAAGGTGAAAAAGAACTTCTGTTGAGGCTTTCTCCCTTATGGGGAGGGACTGCCAGCACACAGTGAAGCCCTGAATTAATTGGATGTCAGCCCTGACTTTGCTGTCAGAAGAACTGTGATAACTGGGTCATTCTTATTTTAATCCTGGCTAAGAAAATTGGGGGATTGGAATAATTGCCTGGATATTTTTAGGGCAAGCAAGAGTAGCAATTGAGGTTCATGGATAAAGCTGATCTCTTAGCTAAATCTTGTTTTGTTTTCACTTCATTCTCGTTCTTTCTCCTCCCCACTTCCCTGTTCTTTTCCTTCCCTCACCTGAAATTTTGGATGGTAGTGAAAAGAGCTTTGGCATTAGAAACACTTGGCTCATATCCCCAATTTTCTGCTTATTAGCTGGTGTCATTTGGGGCAAATTGCTTTATTTGTTGCACCTCCATATTCTCATCTACCGAATGGGTTGTTGTGAGAATGAAATAATGATTTAAACTATATGCTTTTGTGCCTGGTATGTTGTTGGCACATCATAAGGACTAATTCCTTTATCCTTCCCAATATGATTTCTCCATTTTACTTACTCCAGGTGTTCACAACTCTAGTCTACAAAGCTTCAAAGATTGTTCTGATGCTCTGAGAACACCCTGGGTTGTTAAAATAATAACCACATCAAGCACTGTTCAACCAAGGCCAAATTAGCTCTGTAGCTATTATGTCATTTATTGACTAATTGGTTGATTGATTCATTTGTTGAGAAATTATCTCAAGCAACTGTGTATTCTGGAGGCTGGCTGTATCAGGACGTGGGGAAGAGAAAGTCTTTTCAAGGAGATAAAAGAGAGTTAAGTCTAGGAAGGTAGAAAGTTTTCTTAAAAAAGGGAAATGTGCTATACATGTATGGAATTTTATATAAGACTAACTTTATGTATAACAGCAATAATAAAATTCTACCCCAAATGATTTGTTTGGTAGTTTTATATTTCTATTTCTTTGTTGTCTTCAAGGTGGGTGTCTTCATGCTGAAATTATGAAGCACAGTCACATAAATTCTAGTCTAGAACTAGATTTACTGGTTTTATAATTCAGGTTTAGTCGCTTACCGGTTATATGACTATAAGCAAGTAATTTAGCCTCTCTGTGCCTCATTTTGCTGTGGGGTCTGTAACTCAATTGGTAATCACCTGATAGTGTCGTTATGAGGATTAGATGGGTTACTGTATGTAAAGCAGTCAGAACAGTGCTGGTCAGACAGCCCTAAGTGTTAATAGTTACTCCTGGAGTATTAATAGCTCTGTAAAGCGGTGTTTTATCACGATCACACAGCATCTTTTCTGTATTCTTATTGGTTCAGAGAATTTGTCCCGACTTACTTTCTTTAATTTGTATTATACAGCAAGAATATATGGAATACTCTCATTTGAATTATATACCTGGTCTTGAGATTCCTATATACCAACCCTATCCCTCTCTCTAGCTCTCCTCTATTAAGAATTGCTGAAAAATAAGTGAATAGAAAATAATATCACGTATTTGGTGGTCTGTGGAGGGTGGTTAGTGATACAGCTAAAAGCGGAAATGATGGAATGAAATTGGCTGGATTATTCCTGTAAGAACTTTACCAACACTAACGAAATGCAGTAGACCCATTTCCCTCTACAGAACACATCTGGTGCAATTTCCCCTTTGGCCATAAATTTCTGCAGCCACAGACAGCTGAGCAATAAATTCTTTGTTTAATATTTCATAGTCCTCTGTTGCAAGGGGGTTCCTTCACATGATTATACTTGATGTGAAGAAAAAAAAAGAAAGACAATGTTCCTATTCTCATCAGGTTGTTTCTCTCTGTGCATATATATATATATATATATATATGCATTATATATATACACACACATATATATATAATGCTTAGGTTATTTTTATATGCTTAAGCATAATAGGATAATTAAATAGTTTTAATGGTTTTAATTCTCCCTGTCTTTATGAAATTGTTTCTCTTAATTGTATTTTGAGTTTGAGAAAATGGAAGGCCATATTTTCTGTAGTTACATAGCTATTTTTATGATTTGTAATTATGACATAGGTAGCCCTAACCCCTCCAGACTCACACATACCCACTGATCACATTTTCAGGTGCAGTATTGCTCAGGGTCAGGGGAAGGATTTAAGTTGTCATGTGTTCTCCCTGGAAGATGGTCCATGGCAACAGGCTAGAGTTAAATGTTACTCACCCAGTTCTCTCTTCTTTTATGTGGAATTAAAACTCCCCCTCTAGGGGCACCTGGTTGGCTAAGTGGGTAAGCCTCTGCCTTTGGCTCAGGTCATGATCTCAGGGTCCTGGAATTGAGCCCCACATCGGGCTTTCTGCTCAGCAGGGAGCCTGCTTCCCCTTCTCTCTCTCTGACTGCCTCTCTGCCTACTTGTGATCTCTGCCAGATGGGTAAATAGAATCTTTAAAAAAAAAAAACAAAACTCCCCCTCCAATCATTCTTTGTCAGTTTTATTTAGTTTTAATAATTTGAATCTTACAGTGCCTTCATTTCCACAACTTCCAAATTTCATTTAGAATCCCTTACAGCCAGCTGTATATAGTGGTGCACCAGTAATTGGATCTCTGGGGGGAAAACGCACTACGTCGTAGCATACGCCTTCATGATATAAATGCTCCCATCATGACTGATTTCAAGATACAGATGTAACATCCCTGAATGAGAAGCTGGGAAGAGATGTGTACGTTAGGTGTTTGAGAGCCAATGATGCAGCTCCAGCACACCATTGCCTCTAGAATTAACAGCATATTTTACCCAAGAAGATGGATCAGTATTCCAAAGTTATTCTACACTAGGTGAAAGACATTCTATGTGTGTGTGTATGTATAAATATGTATGTGTGTGTGTGTGTATTTTTATATATATGTGAGTGCGCATATATATCTATATGTATCTATCTGTATATCTATATCTCTTTTCCTTTGGTAGACATTTTTGGGCATTTTGATTTCCTTGGCAACTGAATACCATGTGATTGCAAGTGAAATCCAATATAACAGCTTTACTCTTTTGGATAAAATCTAAATGAATAAAGAGATTAAGTATAAAACCTCTTCACAATTGGAGAGATGCCTTCTTCTCAGGTTGCTTTTCTAAGCCAGGTGTTCTTAGATTAAAACGAAGAAAACAGAGCATTGTTCCATTGACCTGGCTTTTAGTTTAACTGTATTTCAAGGAATGAAAGGTCTAATCAAAGAGGTATCTCCGTTTACACTTCCTGAAAACAGATCCAGATTGCTGTAAACTGTGATTTTCTTTTCTTCTTCTTCTTTTTTATCATTCAAATACCGCTGTCTAGGAAACTTTTCTTAGGCTGGTTGGGGCCAAGTTGGGCACAGCTTGGGAAGCACTCAGTGTCTTGACAATCCTGACTGTCTTTGTTATCCTGAATGACAAAGAAGTTGTGCACGGTACTTAGTGGTATTCAGCTGGCTACCGTTCTGTGTCCATAATCTCCTACGTAATGATGCCTTTGGACTTCTCTGAAATTCAGTTTACCAGATATGCTGCCATTGGCATGGTGGCAGGAGGAAATGAAGTGACTTTGCTCCATTGAAAAACTGGACCTGATGGAATGTAGAGGCTCTTTTTTAAAAAAATTATTTTTATTAACATATAATGTGTTTGCCCAGGGGTACAGGTCTGTGAATCATCAGGCTTACACACTTCACAGCACTCGCCATAGCACATACCCCTCCCCAATGTCCATAACCCAACCACCCTCTTCATACTCCCCTCCCCCCAGCAACCCTTGGTTTGTTTTGTGAGATTAAGAGTCTCTTATGGGGGGACGCCTGGGTGGCTCAGTTGGTTAAGCAGCTGCCTTCGGCTCAGGTCATGATCCCAGTGTGGGATCGAGTCCCACATCAGGCTCCTTGCTCAGCAGGGAGCCTGCTTCTCCCTCTGCCTCTGCCTGCCACTCTGTCTGCCTGTGCTCACGCTCTCTCTCCCTCTGTCTCTGACAAATAAATAAATAAAATCTTTAAAAACAAAAAAAGATTAAAAAAAAGTCTCTTATGGGAGGCTCATTTTTATTATCAAGAGGTATTATAATGTCAACTGGGTGGGCAACCTGACTTTAGGACCCAGTGCAAAATGAAAATGTGGGGCCTTTTCAAGTGCAGGGCTCGAAATGACTGCACAGGTTGTAAGCTCATGAAACCAGAATTGGGTGTCACCATAGTTCCTCTGCATCTTCTCATGCATGCTATGGAGTCACCATGACAATGGGGCTAGAGAGCTTCAATAGGAACAAGATATACCTGGGTCATGGGACACCTCCATCAACATGGACAAGAAAGTTTCTAATCCTGAAACACAAAATGGCAGTCACCATTTCCTTCCACAAGCCAACCTATACAGAGAATTAAAATACACAACAGTAGAATGATCAATCAGAAGAAACACATTAAAAAACTGGTGCAATATAAAGTCCAAAGGGTCAAACGTGGTGCTTCCCTGGCTGAAAGGAGTCAGAAACCTTAAATCAAAAAGGTTTACTAAGAACAATCTATTTAGTCTGCTCTAAACAAAAACAACAAAGGCTCATTTTCTGCCAGGATTCCTACAAAAGCAGCACTAAAACAAAAGACTATAAAATCTGTGAAACTGGTTGCTGACTTGGTGGAAAATGCTTAATTAGCAACATCTAGAGGTTAAAACACAGTGTAGACTCTCTTTTAAAAAAATGTCAACAACCTCTTTTGACCAATGTATTACACAGATCTACTGTGAATGATTATTCCTCCCGTGAAAGGATTCTCCAGAGCAGAATTGGGTCAAAAGGCCCACTGTCACTTAAAAATGTAGAGTTGACACTTCTTATTCTTTTACCTGGAAATGAATGACAATTGAGGACAGTGCTAGAAAATGTAGAGATAGGAAGTGGTAGCTGTCTGAGTGAGAGTCTGGATACCAGGGAGGATGAAAGAGGGAAGGCCTCTCATGTGGTGAAGCTGGTCCAGAATTGAACAGGGTATTAAGAAATAACCAGGGTCATTGCAGACCTTGGTCCTTGGGCTTGTTAAAAAAATAAACCAAGACATGTTAAAATTTTTGTTTATTTGAGCAAAAATTGATTCGAATCTGGCAATGCCAAACTGGAAGTGGTTAGGAGTACTCTGTGGACAGGACAGTGTGGAGGGAAGACATGTGGAGAAAGTGTGGAAACAAAAAGAAATTAGTTGATTTGCTGTATCTTCAAGCTTAGTTGTGATTGGCTGTCCTTAGCACTTAGATTTAATAACCTTGAGGCATTTACAGGCTTAAGATTTTTGGTTCGCTTAGGTAGGCCACCAAGGCATTAGAGCCACACTAATCCGATGGCCTCCTTGTTTAATTTAACAGACTATTTCTCACACGACACACCACAGGTAGTACGGTTGTCTTCCATGGCTTCAGCAAGGTCCTTGAAGCTGAGGAGTTGCAAGCTCTGGCTCTAGCACATAGCTCTTTTCTAAGCTACAGACTCAGACCTCATCTCTCACCACATCCCCAGTCACACTGAGTTTGTTTGTGGGACTCGGAACACACCACCACACGCCTTTCCACTTGCTCTTCTCTCTGCCTAGAATTCCGTCTTGGGCACTAAGCACCAACACACCCACCTCACTGCCTTTCTAACTTGCTGACTCCTTCAGATCCTTCTAGACTCAGTTCAAGCCTAGTTCTTCCTGGAAGCCTTCCTCACTTCTCTTTCTGATTTTTATGCCCTTTCTCAACATCCCCTGCCAATTTCTTCTTTCCTATAGGACAGATTGTTTAATTGATTAATTAATTTGTTTCCTTCCCCCAAACAAGAACTCCTCAAAGGGTTAAGACTGACCAGGTCATGTTCTTTCTATATTTTTAGTTCCTTAGCCCAGTGCCTGAAGCGTAGTGTGTGTTCAATAATGATATGTTGGATGAATGAGTGCATAAATAATTAAATGGACACTAAAAATTTCAGAGGGGTAAGTGAAGAAATGGTTTCCACATGCCAGGCTGTTCCTCTAAGAAAAATTGTTTGGGAGTGGTTAGTGGAGAGGTAAGAAATATAAGCACTATTTACATGTAGCTTAACTAGTTACTTACTATGGAGGGCAGCCTCAGCTGGAGTGAACCTGGAGCTCGTTTCATCACTGTTTCTGTGATGGGTGCTGGGAAAATTGTTTCATATTCTTATGCCAGCTTACATCAATAGGACCTTTAATCATGACTCTGTTCTGGCTAAGAGTTTGGGGTTCTCATATCTGGGCCTTCTCATTCTTTCACTCCTACTTCCTTTCAGCACTGTTCTTTTTGCATCACTTTTGACTCCTTTGAGGAAATTGCTAAGATGGCTGAAGTGGCAAGAGTGGGTTTCTGCTGTGTGCTCTCACTGCCCCCAGGGCTGTGACTGGGGCTCTAGGAAGCAGTGTGTTTGGTGACTGGTTGGCTGCTGTCCATTCTTCTCACTTTCTGCCTGGCACTGACTTTGGCCATTCAAGTTTTTCTCAGTTCTGGTTTTACTCCCTGCTAAAATCAGCCCCAGGAAATGGGATTACCTGCCTCCACTGTGCAGTTGCTCTGTAAGGCTAGACCAAGTTGCCAAGTGGTAGGTAAATGAGAAAGTGATAAAGTGAGTTAATTTAAATGACCCATGAAACCCATGGTATCAGGGTTGCATCCTGGAATAACTCCTGCTCCTTGATTTCAGCACCAGCATAGGAATCTGAGCAGTGGACATACAGGTGACTGGACAGCCAAGCATTTCCAGTTTTTTAGTGTTCTATCCAAAGTGTGTTAGAAAGAGATATACTTAAAAGGAAATAAGATTTGTAAATCCCACAAGTTCTAAAAGAGGCAGATTATGAAAGTCCTACTTTGTAAACCAATTGATAGCACCAAGAGCTATTAGCATGAGGAGGAAATTTGAAGAAAACCCAACCTCTTTATTTCTTAGATAATCATAATAATTAGCATTTCTCAAGAATTTACC